>BSBK01005264.1:2500-252728 GCA_027943335.1 Chamaecyparis obtusa | reverse complement strand
TAGCATCATGTGTCTCTCCAGTTGCTATGATTATTATTAACATAGGATGCCATTTTATCAACATGATTGAATATGGGTTTACTATTACTCATTTTTTATTGAATAGTAGAATCATGATTTTCATATTGATTAGGTGGTTTTCCTTTGATTGTCATTCTTGATAAATTGTGAGCTTAGTAGTGCTTGATGGAGATATATGTCATCCTAGATCCTAACTCCTTAATATATCACACTTTTTGTTGTGATTCTTGATGTTAACTATGAAAAATGGTCTTATTCAAAGACTTCACAATTTTCCTTGAGGTGCTTTATTAATTATTTATGCAAAATATCTACTTGAACTCTTATTTTTTATGTATAATTTTCTATTGAATATTTTCTAGCTAACTTGAGGCACTCAAGGTTTTCCACCCCCTAACCATATATGTCATTTATTGCTATTATGTTATAGGATATAAATAGTTGGACATCACAGTCTCTCCTCCTTGAAAATGCTTTCCCACAAGAATTCACAAACTTTCCCTCCCTTAGTTTTGCTAGTAATTGAAGCAATGGCATGTGTTTCTATTTCTCTTCGCTATCACTTCCACGTAGGTGGGAATATTTGTAGAGATTCTACATACTTTGATAAAAACTCCTTTGAAGAATCTATAAACACCATCCTTGAACCTTTTTTATATGGTTGAATGGTGTCATGAGAATATAAGATTCCTTTGAATGTTGTTTGTTAGTTCCTTCTTGGAAGTTGTCTCCCAGATCTTGATGCTAACCTTGTGATCTCCTTTTCATATTCATAAGAGATCTTAGTGTTTCCTTATGTGATACAACTTGTGGAGATTCCCCAAATGTAATGCCCCATTCAAAATACCAAGGTAAAAACCAAAGATAATTTTTTTAAAAATATTACATAAATATAACATCCTATAAAAGGTAATGAGTAATAATATTAACTACACGGGAACATCTAACAAAGGAACTACAACAACATATAGTATTAAAAATAAATAGTTTCATTATCTAACCTCACAAATCTGAAACTTTTTGAAGGATATTGTAAACATACGAATTCACTATAATAATACTAATAGATGATCATGGTATATTAAAGGCTTTTTAGATATTATCCATCCATGAATAGTACTATTAATCTCTTTTTAGACATGTTAGTAACTAGAACTAGCATCCATTGAAATTTTGTTATATATGAATTGATAAAACCCTTTTTCTTTAATTATTCCAACTCTTTGAAATGAAGCTTGGGTCTTCATAATCAAACCTTTCAATAAACCTTTTAGGTGAATTCCACGTATGAGGTAATTCTCGCATGTCCCATAGTGGCCATTTTATGGTATCACCATTTGCGTGCAACTCCATCCAAATATAGGGTGGCAAAATTGATGGCTTCTTCTTCTAACATGGGGTTCACTTAGAAGTAGGTATCAATTTTCTACACCCACAAACTTGTCATCAGCTTCCCCAATCCATCAAATGAGGGGATGCTAATTTTTCCCACTTGCCTCTTAATCTTTGAATGGTTATCTTAGTTTCCTCTTCCTGGTAAGTGCTACATCCTTAAATCCATGTATTTCTTAAGTGACATATCTAGTTGGAAACCTCTATCTATCCAATCCTACTTGAATTTGTCTTAAAGATCCATCAATGTATGTTCCACCTCTTCTAGTTGCTCATTTCTCAAGGTGAAATTTGGTGTTGTAGGCCTTGATCTTTTTATAGAGGTCCTTTGTTTAAGACTTCCATTAGTAGATTTTCCTTCATTCCCTCATTGGTTTCCATTATTGTTAGTGGTGAAGTTGATAACTGTTTGGGTGAGCATGTCTAATAGTTGAGCCATCTTATTTTTGTATCCCTTTGTTCCACCAAAAATTGATTAATTTTCCTATTGAATTATCCTTCCTCACACATGCTTGTACCTTCTTTCTTATCTTAAGATTTTTGGCTAGATTTACTATGGAAGCATGTCCTTAGTTCTTCATTAATCATAAAATTTTACAGCACAACAAGAATGCTAACTCTAATACCACTTGTAATATCCCCTTTTGTTCAATCTTATAAAATCAGGACAATTGACTTGCAAAGATCAATTGCAAGACTTCTTTCCTCAAAGTCTCAAATAATACTAAATTTTTATTAATTTAAGTAACAATAATCGTCTATAATACCTCTTCTTATATGATTGTTCTTATATTATATAATTTTAATATCAATATCATTTCTATGTTTAATTCATCAATTAGATATATACAAGATGATTTTGATGTCCAATATGTGTTTTTACCAAATAATATTATCTTTCTATTATAGGAAAATGGAAAGTAAGCTATATATAGTATATCCCGATCGATAGTTATCTCTATTGTGACAATAAGAAGTATGCTATAATATATGTATTTCTATCGCTTATAGTGATGGATTAGTTTCTAATCCTAACCTGTTTGTGTAAACTTGTAAATATTCTCAATATGGTTATTTGTGTGCTTGATCTTGATCATAAACTTATGCAATTATCTTCCAAATATTACTTATAGTGATGTGATGATCTCTTGCTCGTAATATAGCGATATAGATATGAAAATGTGTATAATGATATCACTTATATTGATATGATATTGTTTCTAATTTAATTTTATATTCTTCTAATAATGGTAGTACTCATCCTGATATTGAACTTATTTTATATGCTACCAATTTTGACACTAGACCAAATGCTCAATTAGAGTGATACAATAAGGATATGTATAAAAGAGATAAATTGATTCTATGATGTTTGGGAGAATGAGTTTGATCTTCCTTATGTACTTTTCCATGTTGTAGGGATTTCAGCTATTGATTTTTGAAGAGACACATGTCTCTTAAAAATCAGGCCTATTTATAACATAAACAAATCTATTCGTTATCCAAATTGAATCTCTTGTTTAATATGGAAATCTCATTTCACTTGTATAATCACTACCAAAGTACTTGATTATTTATCCCCTCAATCATACCTTTACTTTCTTAACGATTATTCATCTGATCACTATCATTAATTTCTAGTATTCCTCTTAGTTGTTGTCAACATAATCATTGTTTAGTATTTATTCATTTCAATAGTTGTCTTACTAGTAGTAATCGATTCTTATTATGTTCAATACTAATGATGATATTTATGGTTTGTAATCTCATATCTATGCATTCTACACATAGCGTAATTGTTTTTCATTTGTCACTTTATTCTATCTTAATCATCAATATTGGTCCTTCTCATGCATTGTTAATGTGTCTTGATTTGATTAATCCAATCAAGGTTTAGTATCTTATTGATCACTTGTATCATTGTTTGGTCTTAATGTATGATATATCTTTAATATGTAGTGATAATCGATCCAATGAATCAAATGTTTATAATATCTTCCTATATTGGATATCATTGAGAACTTGCTTTCATATATGGTCACCATACTCAATGCTTGTTGGCTAGAAATTCTATTTAATCAATGTTTATTTGATCAATCTTCGATTGTTATTCCATGATGATGTTCACTAAGAGAATACTAATAGATGATCATAGTGTCTTTGTTATGACAATCATACCATATTTGTGACTTTGAAGATTATTGCTATATTTTATCTTCATCATATAATGATTATTGCAATGAAGGTGTCAATGCATTATGATGGTTTATATATATCTTCATCATTATGATGATTGATATAGGAAGACATCTTATCAACATGAATGATTATGAGTTTACTATTCATCATTATGATTGAATAGTAGAATAGTGATTTACATATTGATTAGGTGGTTGTCCTTAGATTTTCATTCTTGATAACATGTCAGCTTAGTAATGCTTGATGGAGATATTTTTCATCCTAGATCTTGGCTCCTTCTAATCTCACATTCTATATTGTGACTTTTGATTCTAACTACAAAAACATCTTATTGATAAGACTTCACAATTATCCTTAATACTCTCGATGCTTTATCAATTATTTATGCAAACTATCTACTTGAAATCTTATTTGTTATGTACAAATTTTTTATTAAATATTTTCTAACTAACTTGAGGTGCTCAAGGTCTATCACCCCTTGATCACATATGTGATTTATTTCTATTATGTTCTAGGTTAAAAATTGGGACATCACAGTCTCCACTCCTTGAAAATGCGTTCCCACAAGCATTCTCAAACTTTCCTTCCTTGGTTTGGTTGGTAATTGAAGCAACACCATGTGCTTTTATTTCTATTCACTATCACTTCCATGTAGATGGGAATATTTGTGGAGCTTCTACATACTTTTTCTAAATACTCCTCTGAATAATATGTAGACACCATCCTTGAACCTTTTGATATGTTTGAGTGGTTTCATAAGAATATAGGCTTCCTTTGAATGCAATTTGTTAGCTCCTTCTTAGAAATTATCTTCTAGTCCCTAATGTCAACCTTGTGATCTCCTTTCCATATTCATAAGAGATCTTGGTGTTTCCTTAGCTAATACAACTTGCAAAGTTTAACCAAATATGATGCCCCAACCAAAAGACCAAGGTAAAAACCCAAGTTAATTTATTTTTTCAAATCTTACTTAAACATAACATCCTACATTAGGTAAGAATTAATAATCTTAGCTACGAGGGAGAATTTTACAAAGGTCCCACCAATATATAGTATTTAAACATAAATAGTCTCACTAGCCAACCTCACAAGCCAATTTTTTTTGAAGGACAAGCCCAAAAAAATTCCGAATCACAAGTCCAAAAAATTTCTAATCACAACCCTAAATTTTTTTAAAGCACACCCCTAGAAAAATTTGAAGTTCATCCCTGAAAATTTGTTAAGCACAACCCCAAAAAAATTCCCTAAAAATTTTCAAATGTCGCCCCAAAAAAATTTGAAGCACATCACTAAAAAATTTCCATCACATAGTCCATCAAGGATGAACTTCTTTCTACCCACCTTGAATTTGAAGGCTATGGCTTTGAATTCTTTTATGAACCTACCAATTGTCTTCATTCATTATATGCTAGGTGTTGAACAACCAAAATATTAAGTGGGGGGTAGGGTGAATCAAAATTCCCTAAAAAAATTTAGCTCCGTAATTTTTTTTTACCATCCATAGAACATAAAACAAACAACTAAAAAGAAAACCATATATTTTTTTTTATCATGGAAACCCAAATGGAAAAAAATGAGAGGGTTAACTCTCAATATTATATAACTAGTTATAAAATATTACAGGAGCTCACTGCATGACTCACTATCGAAGCGCTCACTACACAATAATTAGAGGCTCACTACCCTAAGTAGAGTAAGTAGACAAAATGAACTATAACAGTTGCATCTGTCATTCTAGAAACTTGGAAGAATCTTCAAGAAGATGTAAGGGATTGAAACCCTAGTAGGATTAATTTTTTTACCTCCTACTTTAATTAAAATTTAAAATGGAAAAGGAGACATTATCATCAATGATGACCTGAAAACTTGTGTACTCATGAAATGCCATGCCTTTTTGGTGATTATTGTGTCATCATTTACAAATAAGAGTGTTTTAATGATGTTCTTTCTTTGAGGTGTACATTGGAAGGTGGTGGCATACTTGCATAGTTGCATACACCAAATTAACGACCAATTATGTTGACATGATGGGATAGCACATGAGGTATGTGTGAGGTGTTTATTAACCATCGAAGGCTTGTAGGATGATTTTTTCATCTGGGTGAAGTATCCTTTTCATGTGTTGAGAGAGAATACGAGAATAATGGAAAATATTACCCTCATTGTGAAACAACAATAATGTTTTCTTAGAAAAATTTCCAAAAAGCATTTGAGGGGCATCTTCATTTTGAACAACCTAAAGTTCTATCAAAGTATAAACTTGTTGCTCACGGATGAATTCATGAAATTAGAGCACAAGTACATGGCCAATGTAGATATTATGTCTATGTTCATGGATTAGGCACTTTAACTTAGCACCAGGGAGGAGATCCTATGAGTGGTGAAATCACGTGCTTTCCTAGAATGGTGCTTCCAGTTTGATTCCTTTTGTTTCCATGGCTAAACTAGGTGTCAAATTTAAGGAGCACCAGAGCAATTGGAGGAAAATCGAGGATCAACTGCCTCCTCTTCAATTTTTTTTAGTAGTGAGCTCCCCTTCCAATAGGGACACGAAATTATTGAAAGATTGTTTGTGGGAAAAGGAAATGGAGTCTAGGAAACTGAAGAAAGAAGTGGATGCAATGCCTAACAAAGGAAAACAAAAGGTAGTTTTTGGCCAAAAGACTATTGGGTCATTGGCCCAATGGGTAAATCAAAGGAGTAGGTTTTTTCTGGTTATTTTTCATGCTGGTCCATCTTTGATAGTAAAATTTAATGTTTTCTTTGTTTTAGATTATTGTCCATTTTTTGTTTTCGGTAGGCTATATACACAAGTTTAATTTCTGAAAAAATTTTATAGGGTAATTATTATAATGTGTGTGTTCATGCACTATAAGGAATGAAAATTGCCTAATATGATGCATGGACATGAATAGTATAAGGAGGTAGCCATGTAGTATACAGTTAGATGTGTTTTTGTTTTTTTTTCTTTGGTAAAAGGCCTAAGCCAAAATTTTATTAATCAAAATCAAAGATACAATGTATACATAGTACGCCACTCAGTGTAGGCATTGGTAGGAAAGAGCGAGGTTGAGAAAATCTCTAGCCTTGCTTGGGACCAAAGTTCGGTTTAAGTTACATAGTTCACAGAAGAGGGCATTCCCTCAAGTTACACTTGAATATCCTTAATACCAGATATTCATCAGAGGGCATTCCCTCCTATAGAATTTAATGAAAAAGAGGACATTCCCTCAAGTTACAACTTGAATATCCCTAATACCAGACATTTAAAGAGGGCATCCCCTCCTTTTACGGATTTAACAACCTCAACCTTATCTAAGGGGAGCATAACCTTCTCAAAGTGGAAGAGAGCTTTCTATGGTTTCTTCACTTCTTTCCTTAAAGAGACTTGTTTGGGTGCTTCTGTTAGAAATATTTCCATAGGAGTCCTCGAGCTTTAAAGTTTCTTTGCAAGATTTCTTTTCCTTTTTTCCCTTGAATGTTTCTTTGCAAGATTTATATTCCTTCTTGATTTCTTGATTGTATTATTCTCCTTATCCTGCAAAACTTTGTTATCTACCTAGCTTTGAACATGGTTAGTGTCAGGGGTAGATCTCCCCATTATTTATGAAAAAACAATCCTAGAAAGCACATTTACATGGTAATATAATCCTGTAAAACTAGTAAAACCATTTCTTTCTTCACCTAGAGATTTAAACACCATGCTTACTAGTTTATAAATTTACTTCGAAAATAAACCTAATTCCAACCATTGAAATTTTTAAGCTACTCGAGACTATTGAAAGAAAATAAAATAAACTGTATTAATCATTTCTAAACTATGCAAATAGTTTGGGGTCCTTAAACCCTTAAGCCTTAACTCCACATGTAAGAAGTTTAATAAGAAAGATTTCAAATATATGACTTTAATAGTAAGGTTAAATTTAAATCCATAAGCATAAATAAAACTGAACTCACCGAAAGCTTGAGAGTACCAATTTTAGTAACAGAAATCCATAAAGTGTGCCTTTTTTATCATTTCTATCTTTAATGCCCATAACTTCCCTAGTCTAAGTTTCATGCTAGAATTTTATTCACAACAACGATCCTGGAGTCAACATAAAGATTATTTTTCATAAAGGAATTGTAAGTTTTAAATCACCTTAATAGACTATTATCTTCAGAAGGCAACGATGTTCATGTACTGTTATCTTAGCATTTCTATTAAGATAATATAACTTCCTTTGGATTATTGCTTTTAGGATTGACCAAAATTTAAAAAAAAATCATTACCAGATATTAATAATTGAAAATCGCCCCACCAATAATTAAATAGTGCTATAACCCTATTGCTTTTATCAAAAGACCCTACCTGCTAGAAATCCAACAGTACTATACCATTACTAATACTATCTAGCATATGCCAAAAAAATTGACCTACTATCTTTTATAAATACTTAATTTATAAATCAGTACAATGTCCTCCATAGAGAAAATATTTGCTTCAAACTATAACTGGCTACTGAAAACTACCAAACTTACCTTGCTCACTTCCTTCAAACATATACAAAGTCTAAACTGATATGTTATTACAATTTAAACATTTATAAGCTAAGAATCAAAAAACAATTACAGACGTAAGTTTTGCTTGATGAGTTAAATGCTTATATATTATCCTATCCAAAAAAGTTCCTTAAAGATTTAATCCTCCATTTCTTCCTAATTGGAGTGTGGAACACCAGTTCTTCTTCTTCCTCTATGTCTTCCTCTAGACCTTGATTGAAGTTTCTCTTTCCCTTGACTGCCTTGAAACCCTCTGTTGATTTTTTGACAATTGCTGGAGGAAAAAGTTGAAGGTCATGTAGTGACATCGTCCCGAAATTAGTTTCTACTTCAAAGCCCTCCGTGATTAAATAATCTTTTACCCATTTGACATCTTCACATGGCTTAACCTTTATCCATTTTAGAAGAAAATCCGCATTGCACTTCACAGTATCTATTCTCTCATCAAAAATCTTCTTGTCTTTGAAGACCAACATTGGTCTTTGGGAACAATGAATCTTATGGGTCAGGGAACCCATAGGATTCGTCATGTAATCCTCCAAAAATGGTATCATTAGGTTAGAGTTAACACTATCAATAGCTAAAAGGAGCCCACTAGAATGATTATCATTAAATAATTCCAAACAAGCTCAAATTACCTCTTCCTTGGGGATTTTGATCATTAGGAGGATCGCTGCAAAGGTACCCATAATATCACAATTGACCCTGTAGATGAATTCATGGTTAAAGCTCTCCTCACCCATAATTTTCTCCACCGCCCTCCTTCCTAAGTCATTTGTGTGTAGAATTTTGTCCCATCTCTCTGCTTTGATACTTCCCCTGAAGGCATTCATTCAATTTTCTGAGAGGGAAATAAGCTTAATATTCGACTCCATTGCGGTTTGCAAATGCTTTCATCGAGGGAAAATGTCTATTTATTTCCCACTACCCATTAATGGGAAGGTCTTGTTTGCTATTTTGACGGTGCCAAATTATGTCCACTTGCCTATTGCAATTAATAAAATGTATGTACTTGACATGGAGATTATATTATTATAATGCTAAGTAACGTGTAATCTACTTTTCTTGATACGGATAATAATGCTCATCTAAAATTTCTAATTATATTCAAAGAAAGATCTATGATAGATTTCATGTAAAACTAAAAATTGAACAAAGCGAGGAATATCATATTATTTTAAACATAAAGCCTTTCTTTTCTTTAATATGATAAGTACAAATTTTTCTTAGGGCTTGACTTCCTTAGGCCCTGTTTGAAGAACATGAGGACATTGAGGATCTTTTCTCTTCTCAGACCAATTTTAGCCCAATACCATCTTCCATGATAAAGTCATTCATCTAATTTATCTCAGGAGGAGAATGTAAATGGATAAAAAATAACAAGAAGTCCAGGTTCCTTCTTATTGAAGGTGTTTCCTCTATATATCTACCCCAGTCCTCCATTTCAAGAATAGGAAAGGTGGAAACATATTTATTATTGACGATGCTCCTATCATATTCTTTAGGTTTTGGAATAGATAAATCTATTCGTATGCTCTTTATAACTTTGTCCAAATCAACAAGATATTTCCTTTTAAAAATTCTCCTGTACAAGCTTCTAATAGTCTTAATATCTGGGTCTACTTGAAGGGCCGAAGCTAAGAACATCATCAAAATATCTAAGTTAACTCGATACTATTGGTATTTTCCTTGAACTCACTTCCTAGTACCACAGATACAACTCTTACTACAATACTGAATTTGATCATAATTATCTTTCTAATCCTATTGGAGGAAATTACCTCATCGAAGGCTACTTCTCTGTGTAAGCTCCTCAACTTGATTGGGGTTGCCATTTCCCGAGGAGCTGTTTAATCGTGTGCAAGATAAGTACATTTGTTGCCATGATTTTCTTATAAAGGTTTCTGAAGAGTGTTTAAAGAAGGTGAATCCTAATCGATAGCAATTCCCACAAAAGCTAGACTGGCCGAATTTACTACACATATTATTCCAGTTGTCCTTCAAACATAAAGGTGCAATGATATCTACGTTTATATGTAACTTATGAGTATTTATAAGAATGTGGATAAATGAGTGAAGATTGCTAACTTTAGCTTAGGATATACATCAAAGGAGCACCTCCTATATATTTTTAAGTTAGGAAGAATAAATCCTCTAAACTATGTACATATGATAATCTGAATATAATAAGAGAATACATGTCTAATACTATTCTTTATATATAGGAATAAGTTTAATTAAAAGATGGGAAGATCAGTCTTCATATTTGGTTCTTTATAAATAAATACTGATGAATAAATATTTAAAAATATGAATGTGAAAAGAATATAATCCCTCTTTTTAAATAAGTATACATGAAAATAACTAGGTATGACCCAAGGGAAACATATGAACCTAAAATTATCCTAGCCATAAATTATTACTAGATGAAAGACAGGAAATGATACAGATGGGAGTGAGAGCTAATGGCTAAATATAAACTTATAACTAAGAAAGAGACTTGACAAAATTACCCCTAAATGTTTATATAAATATAAGTATATATATTTATATATGAAAAGCTATGCTCACATGTATAGCCCGATATAATTGTTGGATCTTATAAGTCTAAAATATGTATATATATCTCTATAAATATATATATATATATGTTAATGAGACTAAAAAACCATATAATGCTATTTGAGTATATTATATGAGAAACAATCATTAAAAGACCAGAGGCCACATGTAAAACATAAAGATATCCCAATTCCTGAATTATTCCTCAGAGTATACAAGAGAGCTTAAAACTGTAGGACTAAAACTGAAGTAAGTCTTCTAGCTATAAAGTTTAAACCTGCATCCTAACAAAGGAACATTACTCTATCTAAATAACCTTGGTACCACCCATGATTGGCACTAAATTATTCTGCAGCAAGGAGCTGCATATTTTCTCCTCTGTTTCTTTTTGCCTCCTTTGAAGCTCCCGATAGCTCTAGTTTTCTCCCTCCTTTCTAATGACTATAATGGTTTCTTCACTTATCTCACCAGATTTGATATGATGGGAGCACTTCTTGACCTCTGGGGAGATAATGTGCAGGTTCTCCCTCTCTAATTTATCCCAGGGTTCAAGAATGGCAAAGCCCTCCTTTCTCCAATAGTTCAACCACTCCTTTGTTTCCAGCTTCTCCTTTAGAATTTCTCTGAACATATAATCCAAGTTCCTCAACATTGTTGACCAATGTACATCAAAGCTCTCCTTATTCTTGAAAGATATTAACGAAGTCCTCTTGGATTTAGGGACTGCCCTCAAGTTTCCTATTTCTGTGCTCATTATTGTTTCTGGGTAAGGAATAGTAAGATGACAGTCTATACTATACGCCATTTTCTCTAATCCTTCTAGAAGACTCTTTTGAAAAAGAAATTTTGCAGCTACCACTACTGCTTCTAGTTGATACCTAGCGTAGGTGGAAAGGGCAATGCAGTTTCCTATTACATTTCCATTCGTGCGATAAGTAAATTCATTATAAAAGTGATTGTCCCCTAACCCTCTTTCCAAAGCTCTTCTTATCGATTCTGGGATGGGGTTAAGAAGCTGGTTCCATCTCTCTAGTTTAATAGTGCCCCTGAATGCCATCGTCCTATTTACTAGGTTAGCAAAGGTAATAAGCCTTTTTTCCATGCTTATGACCTTCCTCTGTCATTAGCACTATGCCTTTTCATGAAGAGCATATTATTAATATCAGCAAACTAGGCAGCTCAAAAGCTACACGTGTCTCTAATCCCTAATTTTTTTAAACTTAATTTTCCTAGTTAGAGCCAGACTACTAAAACTATGTTGTGACATGTATCCATCATTCTAGGAAAGATCCACGAGAAATCCTTGCCTTCATTGGTCTTATTAAATTGTTATTGGGATTTTGATATTTCTCGTTAGGTAAAGGTCTTCTTTGATAATGGTTATATTGATGTTAGTAATGTTGAAGTGGACACCTTTATATTTAGAAAAGATTGTTAAGCCAAGTGGTGCTTTATAATCATGAAAAATATTCTATATGCGGGAGAAACTACTTATGAGCACTTTACCTAATAATATTGTCTCTATGCGAGAGAAACTACTTGCCAACACTTTACCTATTTCGTTAGAAATTGAATTTTAATAAGATCTGATGCCACCTCCTTAGAGGGATTTCACCTAATACAAGGTAAAATCTTAGCATAAGGGAGCATTATTCTCTAAAACCTAAAAAAGGATCTAGAAAAGGGACTCTTAATTCATAATCTATATAGTTTCTAAAATAATGACATTGTCCTTAACAATGTTAAGCTAGGGTTCCTGAACCTTTAGGAAAGGCTATTTGGACCAGAAGATGGATCCTAAGATGTGAGATCATTCTCATGACAGAGTGATCCCACCTGACCCTAAATTATCCGATTCATCTACTCTCTTGTTACCTTCTCTGTAAATGTGATTAATTGAGATTTCTTGAAAGGATTCACATAGAGTTACTACTTGGGAGAGAAGGGAATTTAATCTCCAGTTTGGAGTGGCTCCTTTCCTAAGCGCATTAATGATAATTGTCGAATCCCCCTCTATTTCTAGATGCTGTAATCCCAAGGAGGCACTCTTTTGAAGGCCCTTAACTAAAGCATAAAGTTCCACCCAATTATTTGTTTCAATACCAATAGGGGCTGCAACTAATGCTATTTCCACTCCATCTTGATTATGAATACAACACCCAATGCCCACTTTCCTCGGGTTCTCTCTAGATGCTCCATCAAAGTTTAGCTTGTGCTAGCCTTCCATTGGAGGTTTCCATTTGCATTCGTCTCTCTTAGACACCTTATTTTGTGCACTCGAACCAATAAAGGGTGGAAGGGACAGACCTACCCACTTCCTTCGCATTTTGCCATCACAATGACTCATACTGAGATTCATCTTTTGGATTTTGGCAATACTGCAATTCTATTTTGTACTCTCAAATTTTATATAATTAATAAAATATAAAATATTTATTCAATAAGAAAAGAATTAAAATATAAATCTCAATTTTATAAAAATAATAATCAATTTTAATTGATACAAAATAATTGATTAATTGGACTTAGTAAATGTAATATATTGCCTACTACAAGTACTGAAAGTAAGTGCTTCTATATATAAGAGATCATATATTAACTAGCAATCGTAGCTTGGTATGCAATGGGTATGCCGAGAAATCTGGGAGGGGAGCATTAAATTCAAAATTCAAAATGAAATGAAGGAAGGTGCAATACTAATAATGTAAGAGAGAAATATTTACTTTTTTGTAAGAAGAAACATTTTAAGTTATCCTTAACATTACCATATAGCATGGAAAGCATGGAATGCAATAAATGTTGAGCGATTTGACTTATTATAAATCTTAAGTGTTTGTAGAGCTACTAATTAGAACAATTTGTACAACAAATGGAGTTATTTTCTGCATGCACTAGTAAATAAGTGCCATGTTTTAGAATGAACAATTCCCAATAGATCATTAGATTGGAGTCATCTTTGTAGAGAGCAATAACTTGTTTAAATGCATATAACAAGATGATATTTGTGAAAAAAAGTAGTTGTAAGTATGAAAATTACATGGGTGGCAATTTTTAGAAGATATTGATTCTTAAATGAACAACACAGAGAATAAAAGTTAATGAAACATATGTAGTTTTTTAAATATCTTGAAATTTGTATTTTTCTAGTGATCTTTGTAGAATTAGGAAAAGTTAATTTACAGACCATACCTAGAACACTTGCAATTAATTTGTATTATTTGAAGAATTTGCATTTGATAATTTTGTTAAGCATACCTCATCTTCTTTCTATCAAGCAACATATGTGAATTTTTGTGTTGTATATCTTTCAGAAGTGAAGGTAGCATGAGTGTGAAGGCCTACAAGCTCACAAACTATTGAAATAGTGGTGAATGTCAATCCTTAATGGTCAGTGTTGCCAAAGTCAATTGTTCCTTTCTAAAGTTAAGACCTTGTGATTTGTGTACTGTTAAGGCCCAAGCTATTTTTAGTGGTATTTGAAGATGACTACCATGACTCATTCAGGTTACAGGGACATTTTTTGGGTTGTTGTGATCCCAAGTTAGACCTATGTAGTTTCTAAACTAAGCAATGAAAAATAAGAGAATTTGAGGTGGTTTCTCATTATCATTGTATACAATTGCTTTGACTTATCCAAGTGTAACATTAACAAGGCTTGTTTCTATCCATAGATTTGTACATAGCATAACTTCTTGGCCAATACATAAGAGGATATGAAACTAAAGTTATTATTTTCTAGTTTTGAGTGTGGTAATCCCTTAAGTTGTTCTATAGTGGATAGGGAAATTGGCTTTGCTAAATATAGCAACCTGCATTTATTATGGAATGAGACCATCTCAATTATTGTAAAAAGGTATATGGATGATGTGAAAATAGTTTGTTCTTTAGAGATAAGTGTGGAACTTGATTGTGACATTAGAAGTTGCCAATCTACAACTATAGGTTCTACATTGTGTAAATTTGAGAGAAGTGCATAAAATTCTATTTTGGTAGGTTCATAATCAATTTGACAAAACATTTTGTTGAGTGTTATACCTTTTCTGAAGTTGCACCACAGTGTTCCCCTATAGGAATTTGATGCATACATTAGAATGACTTTGATTGGTGGTAGCTGGTCTAAACCACCAAAGAACATGATTGAGCATCTACCAAATGGGATGTGGTTGTGGGTGGGGAATGCTTCTCACAACCTAATATCAATTCTTTCCAACAATTGCGGACCAATGAAGCACATCTCATCTATTTGAATGTATCAAATAAAATACACACATTCTTGGAAGGTTGCAAATATTTTTCCTTGTAAGGGTACTATTTCTCTGATTGATATTCATAGTGAAGAATAAATTATTGGTGCCTATATGTTGAATTTCATAATGCCTATCGGTGCAAGAAGCAATCGTGGTGATTTCTCATTTGGTGCAGATCCCATGACTATGGATTGGATACTTGTACTAAGATTAGAGTTCCTAGTGCTTGCAATTTCCTAAATAATTAATTTTAGTGCAAGTTGTACAGAGTGATGGACGAAAGATGTGAAACAACTTTATCATGTATGTTTTTTCTTGTTGAATCGATAGGTTATTGTGGGTGTGTCAATTTAGAACATGGGGGGCTTGAAACCTTTGGCGATTGAGTGTATGAAAGTAGTAGTTATTATTCTTTGTGTTGTATTGAACTTTAGTTCTCTCCAATTATGGTTCAAGTCAAAGTCACGATGTCCAAGTATATCAAGTTCATTTAGGTGGATTGGAAGGCCTAGGTATAAAATAGACAAAATCTACCATTCATTAGGGAAATTATCTTGCATTGTATTTGTAGTGCTTGTTGGGAAGGCAACACCACTTTATTTATTTGGTTTAGAAGGTGTGCATTGCACATGCCATGGATGGTATTTGCTTGAGAAGTTCTCCCATTGTGTTATAATGCCATAAAAAAATGAAGCAAAATCCATTTGAACATTGTGAAATGGTTTGTATAGATTCAAAATAATTGTCCTCCTTTGTAGGGATTGTTGTGAATTAAGGGGAGACTCATACTAAAGTGGCATCATCCACTCTTTCTATTAGTGATGCTTGTGAGAAGCTATAAAGGCCCATGTTTTAGTTACTTCAATTAGTGATGCTATCTTAAGTTGTACAGTTTGTGCCATATAATCTATAATATAGTTTGAGTATGTGGTTGTGGTTGTGGGTGTGGGTGATATTGGTACACACTGCAAGTTTATGTTTGAAATAAGAAAATAGGTAGAGAGGATATATATATATATATATATATATATATATATATATATATATATATATATATATATATATATATATATATATATATACATATATATGTATATATATATATATACATATATATGTATATATATATATATATACATATATATGTATATATATATATATATACATATATATGTATATATATATATATACATATATATGTATATATATATATATACATATATATCTATACATACATATATATATATATATATATACATATATATATATATATCTATACATACATATATATATATACATATATATATATATATATATATATATATATATATATATATATATATATACATGTATATATACATATATATGTATATATATGTATATATATATATATATGTATATATATATGTATATATGTATGTATATATATATGTATACATATATACATGTATATATGTATGTATATATATGTATATATATATATATGTATATATATATGTATACATATATACATGTATATATGTATACATATATATATGTATATATGTATACATATATACATGTATATATGTATACATATATACATGTATATATTTATACATGTATATATATATAGATACATATATACATATATATATATACATATATACATATATATATATACATATATACATATATATATATATATATATATATATATATATATATATATATATATATATATATAGAGAGAGAGAGAGAGAGAGAGAGAGAGAGAGAGAGAGAGAGAGAGAGAGTCGTCAAATGTGCTTTTGCTTGAAGGCTTCTCGATTTTAGCTGTGTATCTTTTTGGACTCAATATCATCATACTTGTAATTATTTGACAAATTAAAATAACTTATAATATAATTAAAAATAATTTCTTACTTAAAGAATGAATATCTTACAAATATAAATTTATATAATATAAATATAACAATTATAAATTTATAATGACTAAATATTATTATTTGATGTTTAAAAAGAAAATATTAATTTATATAATATAAATATATAATAATTATGTCACAATAAATGTATAATAAGTAAATGTTATTCCTTATTTTATTTTAATAAAAAAAATCTCTAATCAACTTAAATTAAACCCAAAATAACAAATACATAAAATATATATAAATTACTTTGAAGTGATTTTGGTAAATCCAAACGGGTGGATTTTATTCACCGTTACATATAAATGTATGATAGTGATGCCTAATGATTTCCAAGCGCTGAAACAATCAGATTTAGAAAAGTGCAACTTCTGGTTTGTTGGTTGTTGCTGTAGTTGCAATGGGGTCTCTATTTCCTGCACTTCCAGATGAGCTTGGGTGGGAATGTCTGCTGAGGGTGGAGTTGAACTCTCTTCACAACATAAGCTATGTCTGCAAAAGCTGGAACGCCGCATTGAAAAGCCCTCAATTTTATCCAGAGAGAAGAAGATTGAAGATTTCTGAGCAGCGTGCAGTTTGTATAGTCCAGAACATAGACGGCAGAGAAACAGCAGCTGTGTATGACCCCAAGAAGAACTCGTGCAAAAGCCTCCCACCCTTCCCCACACAAATTCCCTGCAAATATCATTGTCATTACGCGAAAAGAAAGCTTGTTTTGATCGCGGACATGGTTACCGATCATAGAGGAAATCATGTATGGTTATTCGATTTTTCTTGTTCGAAATGGCATCAGGGCACCACAATGCCCACATGGCGGATTCGATTTGCCTCAGCAGCGGATGAGCAGGGCGGACTAATTTATGTGGGTGGAGGGTATAGCAGATCTTCTATCCCGCTCCGTAGCGCTTTAGTTTACAATGTGGAGGTGGACAAATGGGATTTGCTCCCCGACATGAACAACTACACGGGAGGCTTAAGAGGTGTTTTTGCTGACGGTAAGTTTTATATGATGGATTGGTTATCCGTTTTAGTTTTTGATTCCTATTCCAGAAGCTGGAAAACTATAATGAATGCATTCAACCGTTTACACGAAACGGTGGATCAATTCAACTGTAGGCCTTTCGCAAGTGCATTTGGGCGCTTATATTGCTTTTCCATTAAGAAATTGATCGAATATGACCATAATCAAAATAAGGCGAATATTGTAGCGACTCTTCCAAGTGCGATTCGGGGCCTAGTTATTACGCTCGCTGTAGGGTTTGGTAATAAAATCTTTGTGAAGACAAATTGTCTCGGTAGAGAAGAATCTTTTTATATGCTGACACTTCCAAGTGAGAAAGGAGGAGAAATCCAGTGCATTGGCCTGGAGAAACCATCCGGCCTCCAGGGGTCTGTTAAGGATGCTGCTATTTTAGAGCTTTGACTGTTTGATTTTGATCAGGGACTACATTTTCACAGCTCTGTTGAAAATGCTGTTTCTGAATTCAACTTTGCGGAATTCTTTTCCATCATCATTTTGGATCACATTCCATCATCCATTATTAGAATTAGAATTTGAACTTTTTAAACAGATCTAACTTGTTTCTTGTGAATTTCTAACTTGTTTCTTGTGAATTATCGAAAACTTTCTTAGCAGATCAGAATTTCATTAGATTTTTGGATTGCACTTCAAGGAGTTTAGTAGGGTTTTTTTGGGGTATGCAATGCAATTATAGATGGAGTTCATAAATTTCTACAAGATTAACTGCCTGTTAGGGATTTAATTTGTAATTGTTATATCGTTTTATGCGCTGCATGTATGCCTTTTAATAATAGTTTCGTTATTGATAAGTTTTTAAGTTGACATTAATTTTTTGTAAATTTGAGTATGCATATGATATATGAACAGATTGTGAGAAATTCTATGAAGCAATTTTTCTACTCATTCTCTCCATTATTAATTTTTTTTTTCTCTTTTCTGTTCTTTTCTTTTTTTTTGATATTTTAGCCTCTTTTTTTTCTGCTCACAAGATTAGGATAACTGAAACAGGGTAAGGGTTGCAATGTTTTCATGTTTACATAAGGATTGTAAAAATAGAAACTTTGTATTTGACTGATTATTTTTGGCTTCATTATATGTTACAATTATATGTTACAGAGAGATCTGTAACAATATAACAATTTCAATTTGAAGCTGAAACCAGGTTAGTAAGGTTGTTTTTCTTTTACAGTTGATATAAGCAAGCAAGTACATGATCATATTATGCAACGATTTCAGTTCATGAGACCGCACATCTTAGAAGCATTCTGCCAAACACTTGAATGCCCTGTCCATTCTTCCACATTTTGCATACACATTTTCTAGAGTAGTTGTAACAACGACGTCTGACAAAATTTCTCTGTCCTGTACGTTTTGATGGATGTAAGCTCCTATCTTCCCATTTAGACGGCAGCAGGGAGGATTCTAATAAAGATTGGAGTTTTAAACTAGGTTCTATTATGTAAGCTCCTATCTTTAACTACTTAAGCTCATCCAAGGGAAATTTGCTTCATCTCATTAAATGTGCTATGCTTAACTAAATTGGTTCAGTATTTCATCCATTATTCCTAAAATTACAACAGTGAGCAGGGTATTGTAATCAGCTTTCAATATGATGGACGGCAAACTGTTTGGTACAATGTCTCTGTAATTTATTGTTTCTTGTTTCTATTGAAATGAATTGTAAAAGTATTATTTTGTATTATTTGTTATTAACTTGAGAATTAAGATGTTCTCCACAATTTGTCAACATTTTTTTACATTTTCATCCCTATCTTGAGTGGAAATTATACCATTGACCAAGACTCCACTATCAGACTTCTCAGGATTACCTCCTGCAATATCTTATGTCTCAATGTTAGTCATGCTATAAACAATCTGAGACCGTTTTTGCTGTTATCTTTCAAAGATGATAAAAATGTGTTGTGAAAAATAAGTACCAGGTTCTATTATTATTCTTCAGACAAATAAAAATAATAAATGCAGACGCTCTAATGTGTGTCAAATTTTGAATGGGTCAGTTTATAATAGTAGCCAGGAGCTTCAACATGTTTGCAGGTAAGGGATTCAGTATAGAATAGAACTTGACAATGTACATTTGTCAGAAATCCAAGTATGTTCATTGTGTTTACTTTCTAAATCATGACTTGGCAAACCAAAAGTATATCCCGTGTCCCGTATATGATTGACTTGGCAAACCAAAATGAATCCAAAAGTATAATCTATGCCCTGTATACTTCCTGTTCCCTCTTTATATGCATTGAACAGAAACAGGATTATTCATCTACCCAATATTGTAAGTCATATTACAGTCTTTTCACCCATTTGTTTTGCATATATTTAATATTTGTAGCTTGTTTCATACATCTGGGAACTTCTGGTGAGATAATTTGCAATACATTTTGAAGTTTGCTATTTTGAGGCCGTTAGGTTGATCTTCAACTGAGGAGATACATAAATTATATTTACAACCTTTTTTTTCCGGTATTTCATTCCCTTTTTCATTCTAATTTGGCGGTTCCACCTTCATTTTAACAAAAAGATAGAAATGTGTTTAGTTGGTCAACAAGATAGTCTTAAGTTCAAATGAGTATTTAGTTCTTGGAAACTACAAGATTGCAAAGTGATATCTGACAAAGGACTTGTTCTTTTACAATTATGAGTTATGACCTCATTTATATTGTGAAACAGAGGAATTGGCTTGTCTCATGATGTGAACTGGGTGCATTCACAACATAACAAATATCAGGTCTAGTGTTGACCAAGTACATTAGGGATCTAATAATCTGTCTGTATAGTGTAAGATCTGCAAATTATGAGTTAACAACAGCTTCCTTCAATTTATGCAAGTTTGTTTCCATAGGTGTGGACATTGGTCTGCATTCCAACATTCCAAACCTCTTCATAATATCAACTGTATACTTTCCTTGACTCAGAGTGATGTAATTTTCATACTGCAGACTTCTAGACAAAGAAAATAGTGAAGGATTCCTAAGTCCTTCATTTCAAACATTGAGGCTAAATCTTTCTTACATTGGGTGATTAAGTGGTCCTCTCTTGTGATTAGTAAATCATCAACATATAATACAAGAATCACTATGTCACCATTTGTTACCTTGAAGTAAAGGCTAGGATCTGCATCATTTTTGGAGAAGCCTAATCCTAGGAGGTAGTGATCAACTCTTTCATACCAAGCTCGGGGAGCTTGTTTTAGACCATACAATGCTTTCTTTAGCCTACAAACATGAGATTCTGCATTGTGAATGATGAACCCTTTTGGCTGTTCAAGATATACTTCCTCTTCAATAGTTCCATTCAGAAAAGCTCTCTTCTAATCTATTTGGTGAATTTTCTACCCCTTTGATGCGACAATGGCTATAATGGCTCTGACTAATGTATATCGTGCAATGAGTGCAAAGTTTTCTTTATAGTCAATTCTTTATTTCTGTGAGAACCCTCTGGCTACAAATCTAGCTTTGTATTTCTCAATATTGCCATCTATTGCATGCTTTATCTTGAATAGCCATTTGGATGATACTACTGACTTGTTTTTAGGTCTAGGCACAATGTCCCATTTATCATTCTTAATGATGGACTGATACTCTTTAGTCATGGCATCTTTCCACACGTTTTTTTTTTTTTGGCAAAACTTTATATTTATATTAATAACCATTTGGTTCAAAAGGGCTCCTGGAGAAAGAACCAGGAAAGAAAACTCCGTTCATAACCCATTACAAAAAATGATATAGTTTAGTTGCTTCAAACCTAAAACTACCCAAAAATCCTGGCCAAAGAGAAGCCAAGGAACCAATTTACAAAATGGCAGAGAACAAAACTGCCAGTATAATGTGAGCCATACAAAAGTGGCAGAGATAACCCCAAACATTACAAAATTAAGAACACCCATAACCCAATTACAATAGAAGTACATAGAATATGCCATGGCATCCGTAGATCAATAGAGAGAAATCATCATGGAAAGAAACTGGAAGCCGCATGAAGACATCCGAGAAAATTGCAGCCAGCAAATTCAAATCAGACTAATAGGAAGAACAGGTATATAATAGTAGAAAGCAACAAGCCGCAAAGAGCAAGAATGATACCAACTGAAGAGAGGAGCCGACCAAAATCCTGCAAGTTAGTTGATACAAAACAGAAGATCATAGAAAATAATATAACTAGGTATGAAACGCCACCCCCAAAACCGAATTGAGAGGGAGGGGACAAGAACAACGAACTCCATAACTGATCAGCATGTTCGTGAATGGGATCAACAGGACCTTGAGGGGGAGAGGATACAATGGGAGAGGATGAGGAAGCAACATCAGAGGGAGGATCCACATAACGACACATGGGAGACCCAGCACCAGCCCCTGAGCATGCATGGCAATTTTGGGAGTGTGAAAGCAAACCAAGAATCGCATGTGCAAGCAAAAGCCTTGCTTCGTACATCAGCATCAACGGGGGTTCGATTCAGAAGATGATCCAAGGGAAAAATGGAAGAAGTAGCAATGCACTCTTTAATTGCAGCAAGAACCAAAATATATTTGTTCGAGTGAAGTAGAAATTGGCGAGGAAAAAGCCCACCAACTAAAGCTTCCTTATGCTAGAGATTGTATTTTTGAGCCGCAATGAGAAGGGCATTTTCATGCAAATAGTGAGGCATAATAACTTAGTTAGCAATAGAGGCCAAAAGAGACCAAGACTGAGACAAGTCAAGTAAGTTTGAGTAGAAGATAGAAACAATTTGGGAAGGGAATATGATTTTGCCAAAACGGGGTGACAACACAGATTCCCCAATAAGCCGGCAAATACATTGCGCACATTTCGAGCAATGGATATTAAACATAGTCGCAAGGCATACATCATTGACATTATCTTGAAGGGGGATTTCAAGCTTAGGGGCAGGGAGCCAAATATGAAGATTGAAAGGGCGAAATTCATTAGCATAATGACTGAAAGGCATGTCCAATACACAGCAGGAACAAAAGAGGAGAATAAGCCAGAAGAACCATTTGAAGCACACTATATAGAAAGGAGGGAGAAAGCAATAATATCCCATTCGAAATCATAATTGCAAGAAATTTACTAGAAGTACAACAAATCAAGCAAAGGACAAGGATACTTTGATATAAAATCGTGCGGGAACGAGCCAGATTGACGAACCACCTGCATACTCATGAAACGAACATCAGAAATAAATGCAAACATGTGTAAAAAAGGAAGTACAAATACGATAAGATCAAAGCAAAGATCAACATCAACTCGAAATCATTAGTTAGTACAAAGATGGCATAAGATGGAATAAAAAGTAGAATAATGAAACAACCACAAGATGTCAGAAAGTTCAAATAGATTCAGATTGAATCAAGTGGAAGATCGGCGAGTGAGAAGCCGGAGTCACATTAGTGGATGGGTAGATAATGCAACAATCATCCGCCCCATAATTAGCAAGCAAGTCTGCTAAAGAATTACCCTCATGAAGTGTATGGGTTAGAAAAACCTCAGCAAACGAGTCAAGAAGGGACCATATTTTCAAGCACATAGTGAATATGCCAAGCAAAGGAAGATCTCTGAATGCATGCATTAATAATTACAGAGGAATCCCCTTCCACATGGATATGCTGAACATGTAATCTCTTAGCAACAGAAAGACCCTGTAACATGGCAAAAGCTTCAGCAAAATTGTTAGTACCAGGAGCAATAGGGCAAGCTTCAAAATAAATAACTGTACCACGATAATCATGAAGAATGAAACCGATCCCAAATTTACCCAGGTTGCCTTTAAAGGAGCCATCGAAATTAAGTTTGATAAAACTAGCTTGAGGGGGGGACCATTTAACAGAGGCTCGAGACTGAAGTCTATCCTTAGGGCAGAGGGGGAAAGGGAGAGAAGGAAACTTCAATCCCACCCAGTGTTTAGAGATAATATTATCCCAAGAGGAAAATCCTCGCTCCCCCATGAATTTACATGTGTAAGCATTTGTAACTTCAACAATGGAGTGATGAAGTTTATTAAGCACAGTGTGTAGGGAAGGAGAGTTTCAAAAAATACGTTTATTCCTTTCCCACCAAATAACCCATAAAACCAAAGATGGTGAGCAAATCAAATACATAAAAACATGGATTTGGGATACAGAACATGCCAAGCTTGAAAGAGATCCCAAATAGTCGAAGGAAGAGGCATCGAGAAGTCAAGCTTTCCTAGGACAAAGAGCCAACAATCACGGGCAAATGGACAATTAAGAAAAAGGTGGTCAACTGATTCAAGAGCCTGATTACATAACACACATGAAAAATCATTAGCAATGTTGAGTCTAGACAACCTATCACTTGTAAGAACACGATTTCTTAAAACCAGCCAAGAAAAACATCCTGCCTTAGGAAGAACAGACTTATGCCAGCAGAAATAAAATGCCCTTTGTTTAACTTTAACATTTTGATTAGTATGAATCAATTCATATCCCAACTTAACATAGTACTTACCATCCGGGGAGGGACACCAAAAAAGATCATCAGAAGATCGAGAAAAGAAGATAGATTGCTTAGAAAGAAAGAGGTTAGCAGAAGATGCAGATTGGGGGTCAATAGGAAGAAGGGAGAAGTCAAGCCAAAGAACCAGTCTAGAATGGATAGAAACCGCAGAGACATAATTAACAAGCTTTGACCCCCAATGTGATTGTGCCACTTCCCAAATATCAAGGAAGGGTTGAATGGTGTTAAGAGGAGGTAAACCATTCCATGAATCCAACCAAAAATCGACCAATTCACCATTGTGGACTTCCCAAGAAATAGAGGAGGTAATAAGATGATGAGATTTAACAATAAAGTTCCAAATGGCCGAACCTTTTGGAGGATCTAGAACTGTCAAAATTCTAGCAAGGTCCTGATTATCTAGATATTTTTCTTGCATCAACTGACACCACTTAGGATTAGGTTGAGAAAAAAGTTTCCAAACAAGTTTGCCACCAAAAGCCAAATTACGAGCAAACAAATTGTGAAGACCAACACCACCAGTAGAAGGGGAGGAAGACATTTCAGATAAATATATAAGAGGAAGCTTCTTTTCACCCGTCATGTTGGCAGTCCAAAGGAAATCCCGAATTAACTTATCAATTTGGCCAAGGATAGATTTAGGAGCTTGCAAGACTGAAAAGTAATAATTGGGAATGGCTGGTTAAACAGTTTTCATTAGCAAAATTCTACCAGAAAAATAGCAGAAAACCCCTTGAGATGCAGAAAAATAGCCCGCAGCAGAACCATTAATTAAAACTGAGAAATGGGCACCAGAAACACATGCCATAATCCATTTACACCATTTCTTGGAAAAACCAAATTTTGTTAAAACCTTTAATAGAAAGGGCCAACTTAATCTATCACAAGCCTTCATCATATCCAACTTTACAATAAACGAGGAGATAGAATGATTTTGAATGGAATGAAGGGTTTCATGAGCAAGAATAGCCCCATCCGTAGTGTCCCTGCCAGGAACAAAGCCTCCTTGCTTAGGAGAGACAATTCTAGGAATAATATGTTGTAACTGAAGGTAAATAGCTTTAGTGACAATCTTATAAATAGTATTACAGAGAGATATTGGCCAAAAATCAACAAAGGTTTGGGGGTCATCTTTCTTAGGAATAAGAACAATATTCGTAGAATTGAAAGACTTTAACATAGCTGAATTTTTTCTAGATTCTTCCAGAACAGCCAAAAGATCAAAACAGATCACATCCCAAGCTTTTTGAAAAAAGACTCCAGTGAAACCACCTAGGCCAGGAGCTTTATCAGGGGCTAAAGAAAAAACAACATTTCTGACCTCAGCCAAAGTAAAAGGGGCCATTAGACTAAAATTATCTTGTGCTGTGATAGAAGAGGGAATAGCATCCAATAGAAAATCAATAGAAGAATCATCAGGTTGGAGGGAAGGAGGGGGATATAATAAATCAGAAAAGAAATTCACACCTTGCATCCTAATGTCATCAGGATTAGTGAAGGTGTTCCCATTGTTATCTTTAATAGAAAAAATTGTTTTAATTGCAGCCTTATGTTTAGCAGAAGCATGAAAAAACTTAGTGTTCTAATCACCCAATTGCAACCAATACTCCCGAGATTTTTATCGCCAATATTCTTCTTCTCTAGCACAAATTTCAGCCCATTCAACCTGTAACCGTTTCTGAACCTCATAAGATTGAGGATCTAATCCGGAAGTTATAATGTGTTGGTTAACAACAATCAAATCCTTTTCTAACTGAGACTTTTGCTCAAAAATATTTTTGAAAACATTAACATTCCAAGCTTTAATCAATTTTTTAATATATTGCATTTTTCTGAAGAATTGAAACATCTTGGTTCCATCCTCACTAGGGGCAGTTAGCCACCATTGCTTAAGAAGGGAATGAAAATGAGGATGTCTAAACCAAACGGATTCAAATTTAAAGGAAGATCTACGAGGAGTCAGATCAGAAGAGTTGGGTGCATCAAGTGTTAGAAGGATAGGAAAGTGATTAGAATCAGAGAATGGCAAGATATCCAGAGATAAGGAGAAATTTTCCAACTTCCAGTTTTGAGAACAAAGAAATCTATCAAGCCTAACAACAATCTGCAAAAAACCAGACCTATGGTTGGTCCAGGTGTAAGATCCATTTGAAGGGATAATGTCAAAAAGATCATTATCAAGGATGAAGTTATTAAAATCAGAGACAACCCAAATAGGAGGAGAAATACCCCCTTTCTTATCATTTGAACCCAACGTAGCATTGAAGTCACCAGCTAAGAGGAATTTGGAATTAGGGAATTGCTGGATAAGGTTTGTTAACGTCTGCCAAAGTTGAAACTTAGCTGGTGAAGAAGTGGGCCCACACAAATTAATCAGAAAAAATGTTAAAGAAAAGTGCTTAACACTAATTAGCTGACAATTAGGGCCAGATTGAAGCGGGAAGATCGACATTGTCTTAGCATTCCAAAGGACAGGGAGGCCACCAGAAGCACCATTAGAAGCAACAAAGGAGTTCTACCAGGAGACCCATTTACCCACTGAAATAGAGAAAGTATCAACATACAATTTTGTTTCTTGAAGGAGGACAACATCATATTGGGAAGAATCAAGTCTAAGCCTGATTCTAGATCTCTTGTCAGAGGCATTTAGGCCTCTGACATTCCACAAAAGGATCTTCATTGCGGACAAGGAGAACCCTTAGTTCTCCTTGTCGAACATCTTTTTGAAGTAGAAAAGTTAGCATCCGATGTTGATTGGACACCAGCCACGATTTCTTCTAAAGCCTTAGCTGCCTTAGACTTTCTTCCTCTAGTTTTAGTCGCAGTTGCTTTGACTTTAGGAGATAAAGGAGTTTGAACAATAGCAGCCTTGTCAAGTTTCTTGATTGGAGATTCCATTAGATCCACAGATGTTGGAGGCACAGAATGATTGACAGGGTCCATACCAATATCAAAAGACTGACAAATTACATCATCAGGAGGAAGAGGAGGACAATCATCCCAATCATGAGAGACATAAGCACCATCCTTAATGCTAACTGAAGTGTGCAGATCAGACTTAACCGAAAAACAATCAATATCAATCAAGGATTGAATAGGAGAATTAGATGAGTTAGGAACAAAATTAGGAAGGGGGACCAGATCATCGGCACATTGCATATCAGAACAAAAATCATTCTGGAGGAAAGATGCAATAGTTGAGGACACCTCAACAGCCATAAGATCCGCATGTTGAGGAGTCACTCGACGGAAGTGAAGAGGGTTATCAGAAAACATTAATTTTTTAACAATGGAATCCTTTATTGGCGAATTCAATACCTTAGGAATCGACGGAGACGGGGAGGGAGAGATTGGATGAAACACAGTTTTAGAGAAGTTAACACCCTTGAGTATCGAGACAATAACAGGTAAATACATCTTTAGCATGCAAACAAAAGAGTTGATAGAGGATAAGGAAAAAAAGGAACACTGATTTTTACAAACCAATTGCATATCATTCACAGGTGAGGGTTGGCTTTGATTATCCGATGAGACATCCCCATTTGGCTGGTGACTTATAGCAGGGCTTGGATCCGAAGGGAGTGTACATGAAGAAGATCGACCCATTTGGGTCACCAAAGAGCATTGTGATGGGAAGGTAGTGCGGTCCTTGCAAACCACCAACTTTGAAGAGTTCGGATCTTTACACTGATTAGTAAAATGACCCAAAAGATTAGCATAAAGGGATATAGTGTGAGCATCTTGGATAATAATGTTCTGCTTCCAGGAACCCCAATTAGACTGAAGAGTAATGGATTTAGGTAGTGGTTTGTTGGTATCCAGCAAGAGACATACATGAATAGACTGATGAGGTTCTTCAAAAGGAAGAAGATCATGCCGAATAAAAGACCCAAATTTATTAGCAATGGCTTCAACGACATCCATATCCCTATATTCTAGAAGAGTTGGCATTTCAATCCAAAACGGAACCAAGGCACATGTAGAGTCATTCATTTTAAAATTAGGAGCCCATTTAACCATAGAAATACCAGAGCCAAAGCAAAACCAAAATCTATTACCAAGAACTATATCTCTGTTCGTAGTGGAATGGAAAATAGCTATAAAGAAATTTGAAGCATGATCCATATAAAAAATATCAGATAAACTAGTCCAGTTTGCATAAGCCCAAAAGCGAAAATCAGAAATAGGGATAAATGTCCAGATCTTACCAATAATAGCATAATCTTGCATGAGTGAAACCTGTGGATAAAGAAGGCCATCATCCAAAAACAACATAGGCTCCGGGGTGTCGTTATCATGAGGATCTTGAAAAACGGAACCGGGAGGATGCATTGGCGGTGTCGTAGAAGAAGGGTCAAGATGAGAGCCCAAAATTCCATTGTGGGAAGGACAGAGAATGAAAGCCTTAGGGTTTGAATGCATTGAAGGGTTTGAATTTGAAGGAGCTTTGCGTGATAAAATAGGATTATTGTTAGGCGAGGACACAAAAGCAAGAGGCTAAATTTGAAGCGAATTAGGCTAGGAGACAAATGGAGGAAGAGCAGAATCAAATGTCCCAATTTGGACGCCATTAACATTAGTAATAGGGTTAGGCAACAAAAGGCCAGTGCAAATGTCAACAACTGGTTTAATGTGGGGAGGTTGGAAATTAGGAGGAGCAAACTTCCTGCCACCAGATCGGGTTTGAAAGAAACGCGTATTACCTTGCTTGATCCAATGACCATTGATAGTATCCTGCCCTAGTTTGTTCTGGCTCCATTTTCCCCCTTGCGAGCTAGAGGATTGACAAACCTCGTCCGCCAAAAATGTTTGCCCATGATGTTTAGAAAACCCTTGCTACTTCTGCCCTTGATGCATATTGCCACCCCCCTTTTCCTTTAGCTGCACCTATCGAAGGCGCGAATTTTTGCGCACCTGCTCCTGCCGCTCCATAGTAGTTTTTCTCCCCTCAGATTCTATTTCTTTATCTTTCCACACATGTTGTTTTAGGGCTTCTTCAACATTTGCAGGTTCTACATTTATGATCTCACTCATTAATGCCACATAGTTAGAAAATCTATGAGGTCTTTTGCTTTCTCGAAAGGTTCCTTTTGGGGCTGCAAAGTTTTTGATTTCCTGGGTTACTTTTCTAGTCGAAAGAGGTCTCTTTCGATTTGTATTGATGGATTCTTTTAATGGAGTGATGTGATCATCATTTACTACTTCAGGTGGAGTCTCCCTCTGAACCTTAGGAGCAGGATCCTCTTCCATGGTTTTATGAGGATCTTGATTTTCTAACTTGAGGGAGCTTATAGATCTTTTGAAGGCAACGTCTTCCTCAAATGTTACATCTTTGCTAAATTCAATGTGTTTTTGACTAGGAATGTAGATTCTATAAGCCTTAGAGGTTTCTCTATATCCCACAAATATTCCCTTCTTTTTGGAAGGTTCTAGTTTGGTCCTCTTTTCTTTAGGCACATGGATGTATAAATGACAACTAAAGATTCTTAAGTGGCTGATGTCAAGTTTTATACTTGTGAAGACTTCTTCTGGAGTTTCGTTGTCTAGAAGTGAGTGAGGGCATCTATTTTGGATGTAGATGGCTGTTTGAGAGGCTTAACCCAAAATGAGGTTTCCATGTTTTGATCAAACATCATGGCTCTAGCAACCTCTACTATAGTCCTATTCTTTCTTTCGGCTACTCCATTTTTTAGGGTTGTAAGGTACAGTGAACTCCCTCTTAATCCCGACATTTACACAAAACTCTTTAAATACATCACAAGTACATTCCCCCCATTGTCTGTTCTAAGTGTTTTGACTTTCTTCCCTAAAAAGTTTTCTAGAAGAGCCTTAAATTCCTTAAATCTCAAAGAATTTCTTCAGACCCTTTATATTTTAGAAAATAAATCTAAGTCCCCTGAGAGAAGTCATCAACAAATATTACATAGTACAAAAACCCCCCCATAAAAGGCATAGACATGGGTCCACATAAATTTGAATGAATGAGTTCTAATTTAGTATTACTTTTACTAGAACTATTATGAAAAATTCCTTTGGTATTCTTACCTAGGGCACATCCTTTATTGGTTCCTTCATGATTGTGGTTCAACTTAGGCACACCATTCACTATCTTCTCTATGGAGGGTAGAGCACGAAAGTGAAGGTGTCCTAGTCTTCTTTGCCAAATCTCGTTTGAGATTGAACTTTCATGAATGAGAGCTTGAGAAGAGGCAGTAACTTGTAAAGTGATCTATGCGTAACTCCTATAGATAGAGCCTTCTTGATGGTGGAGTTCTTTGGCCATGCCAAAATATTTCCTTCCATGAAAGTTATTCTGTACCCTTTGTCTTCAAGTGCTGAGATGGACACAAGGTTCCTCTTTATTCCTGGAATGAACAGAACTCCAGTGAGCTGAAGTGATATGCCTGACTTCAGATTTATGGTACATGTTCCAACCCCTTAAACAAGATAGTTGGAGTCATCTTTGATGGTTACCTCCTCATCAGAATTTTCCTCAAGAGTATCCAGGTGTTCTCTATATCCTGTGATATGGTAGGATTCTCTACTATCAATCACCCAAGTGTTGGGACTGTTGGATGTTTGACTTGACAAGGCTGATTAGAACACATACTTCTCACAGTATTTTTCTGGGCTAGTCTTTCCAACTTTAGCAAAGGAGGCTTGTAGTTTTATTCTACCCGAATACTTCTGGACATAATGTCCATATTGATCACATTTGAAGCATTGAATTTGTGACATGTCTCTTCTTTTCTTGAAGGAGCCTTTCCCATTTGATCCATTCTCATTCTTCCTTTTGGAGTTTCTCTTCTTCCCCTTCTTGTGGGATTTGGAGTATAATACATGGATGTCCTCATTTGTTGTGTCTCGATTTATTTCTTTGGTGATTAGCCTTGATTCCTCTTGAATACAATCCATCTTTAGTCTATCAAACTTTGGGAATTAGGAACGTGCATTTATTCCTTGAATAAAAGATTCCCAAGATTTTGGAAGACCATTTTGAGCTATCATTGCAATTTCCTTGTTGTCTATTTGATGCCCTATGGTTGACAATTGGTCCCTTACTTTGGCGATCCTCATGAATTAGGACATAATTGTCTCTCCTTTATTTATTTTCATGTGATGAAGTTGATTCTTAAGAGTGAGTGCTCTACTAGTGTTGTTTATTTCATACATGTTTTCTATGGCTTTGAACATGTGGTATGCACTATCATATTTTGAGATAATTGGGACTAAGTGGTCTCTAACTGTATCCACTATAATCTTCATAGCTTTTCCATTATTTTTATTCCATTGAATTTTCTCATCATTGTCATTTGGTTTTGGTATGTTTTCCCCTACATATGAGTCTAGTTCATTTTATCTCAAAGTGACCATAATTCTAAATTCCCATGAGACAAAGTTAGAGGCTCCCTCAAGATGATCCTCGAATCTAACTCCACTTTCCATTATGTAGAGAGGAATGTGATTTTACTAAGTTTATAGTCTTAATTAATTTGCTATCTTCAATCTATTGGATCTTCCTTAGCCTATCGCTTTGATACCATGTAGATGTGATTAGATTTATAGCAAAATGGAAATGAATGCAATTTTAATTTTATATGTTTACTAATATATGTCTTTTCTTTTTAGGTATGCAACAAATAAAAGACTATGAAATTCACAAATGATATCTCATGTATTTATGCACAATAAGAATATGAAAATATCACAAGGGAAATGCTGATATTTGAATTACTTGCTGATTTAATATGAGAAGTCTTGCGTTCACTGTTGTATATGCTTGTCTTTGATCGATCAAGTAATGATCTCTTATAGGAGATCCATGGTGGTATAGAGGCATGTCTCCCCAAGAAGACATGACTCTATACCGTCATGCCTCTTCACATATCAATTGCCGTTCAAAACAACTAATCCTTAATGCAACTGATCGGTGTCTTTATCAAAGTAAACAATGCATAATAATTGACACCTGATCGGTGTCTAAACAAAGTAACTGATGCATAACAAATGACACCCGATCGTTGTCATAACAAATGCCACCCGATCAATGTGTACATGGTGCCCGATTATTATTATTAACCAATGGTTTATTAATCGGTGAGCATAACCGATACTTATTATTTTCTCTATATGATAACAAAGTAGCCGATACACAACAAATCGACAAGTGATAATATTTGCATTTTATTCGATTCTTTCATGCATTGATAATCATGAGTATATTAGTGATGTCAATCGATCCAAGGCATTATTATTATGAGAGAAAATCAAACATAATTTTCCAAATATAAATTAATGCATAGTAATAATATGCATTAATTTATATTTGGAAAATTATGTTTGATTTTCTCTCATAATAATAATGCCTTGGATCGATTGACATCACTAATATACTCATGATTATCAATGCATGAAAGAATATCACAATTGATCTACTCTCATAATATTAATGTCTTCTACATTTTATCTAATCAAAGCTACAAACATCAACATTCAAGAGCTTGTATCTGAAAAGCCGGGGTAGACTTCTAAAACTACAAATTGGATCTTAGAATGAAATGATAAATAAAAGTATGAAATGATAAATGTAGATTTATATTGGACTTCGGAAGATTTTGAGAGACAAATAGATGGGTTCGAAGATGTGGAACTCTTCAATTTAAATGAAATTGTTTGTACCAATTTGTGTGCGGATGAATGGGTGAGGAGAGTATGGTGGAACATAGTAAACAATTGTTATAGCTTCATTAAGGAGAACATGACAGTTGTAATGTAGCAATGTTGGAAAAATAGGAAGAAAAGAACGAAGGGAAATTGTTGTTGATTGTTATTCCTGCACATGATTTCTTTAGCCACTTGGGGGTGTCCAATGTAGGAACCCTGTTCTCTTTCTAACTTAGTTTGTCTTCAAGAAGGGAATCGACCAGTTTAAGAGGGGGATAGAGCTACGTTTGTGGAGAAGTGATGATAGAGGACCCTTGTTTGTAAACATTGAAGGGTCGTCCATTTTTTGTCTGACAAAGACTATCAGCTCTGTGTGGGAAAATTGAGTCCGTAGAGGCTAATCAAACATGTATCTACATTTGATGAAATATAGGATTTGATTAAGTTGTTATCTCCGTCTGTTAGGGGCTTGTATTAAAAAATTTGGGGAAAACTTGTCACTGCAAATTTGGAATTGTTCCACGTGGAGTGATGCTATCAACTGGTACTTCTTAGCACCTTGGAAAAAGAAACAAAATAAAAAGATGAATAGGGCCAGCAAAACCATTTGAATTCAAGGCTCTGAATTCAATACCACGGTAACATTGATCAATTACTTGATAGGACTAATTAAGGACCAAATAATATTCCAGAACATTCAAATTAAAATTCAATAAAAGAATTTTTAGCCCCACAAAGACAATCTTTCAGGAAGTTTAGATTTCACATATGCAGCAAAACCTGTCTATATACTTCATGTCCGCACCATTTCTGTATGCAGATGTAATTTTTCAACACACTAAAACCTTTACTTGCCAGATTGTCAAAAAATCCTTCATCTAAAATATGGGTAAAAATTCTGCAGCTTGTATTGTACATATTAGAAAACCAAATTTATGTAACAAATTCTGGCAGTTTGATTGACCAAATAGGAAAGGATTAATCACTGTTTAATGATTTTAGCCTCCACAATAGATGCACGGCAGGAACTAAAAAGAGCAAAAGAAGTAATTTTTAACATTCCTTTACAATGAACAACCAATGATTTTCAAGTGCTTTGTAAAAGTGAGAATAATGCCCCCATTAGTTTTTGATGTTCCCCTCTCACAGCCAAACACCTCTCTTCACTTGAGTATGTCGAGAGAATGACAGCCCACTGCTTGCTGTGAGTATGAAGTGTATGAAGCGACCCTCTTCACTGATATTGAGAAATCTGGAAATCTTTGTGAGGACAATTATCAATGCCCATCTACCTCTATCTCTCTCCATTATCGGAGGAAACAATCCACCATTACTCAAGTAAATTTTCACTTGACTAACACAATTACTATTTATGATATAATACAACATAATGGCATTGTCATTGGAGGAATGGCATTGTCGTTGAAGGAACATAAGTTAATATTGAGCTTTGAAGTCAACAAGGAGGAGATTCATACAGAGCAGTACGGAATCTACTACTGAGGACTCATCAGGGACCACCCTCGTACATATTATAATTTGATGGGACCATTTCGGCAAATTCCTTGCACAACATTTAGTCAATGCACGATTAGGTAAAAGATAATTAAAATATTTTATTCTTAGAAACTATTATTTTACCTGTATTGTTTAAATGCAACTTCCAATTGCTGATCGCTTATTTGCTCTCTTTCCAACCTTCTCAATTTGTTTGAATGCAACTTCCAATAGGTTGTGACAATACTCAACTGCAAGATTGGTCAAGGATGACAAATCTCCAAGAGATTTTGGAAAAGATTCAAGGTTGGGACAGCCATGAATTGAAAGATGAGTCAAGGAGGACAAATCTCCGAGAGAATTTGGCAAACTTTTCAACAAGTCATTCTCTATCTTCATCTTTTGCAGCTCACAGCCTCCCACAGCTCTTCTAGCTGATGTCCCTCTCTATATTCTTCATTTAGTTCTAAAACCCTCAGACTTTTCAATGAAAGTTGTGTCGGAAGATTTCTCTGGCACCAATTTGGTGCCATCGAAGCTAAACCAGCTCCTTTGATATTGTTAGGAAAGCAACGGTGCGGAAACGCTTTCTGAATGCCAAAAGACAAATAAATAAGCAACTATAAATTTAAACCACAAAGATATGCAAGTAAATCTACAAACACACAACACAAAGAAAACACCAGATATAACGTGGGAAACCCTTCCAGGAAAAAACCCATTGCTCAAAACCCCGAGCAAACTTTTGTATTACTGTAAACAATTTACATACAAGACTCTGGATTTCTCACAGGCTCAGATTGCCTTTACAATCAACTTGATTTTCAACCACCTTCTTCACGAAACTTTTAGCCATTTATGCACACTGCAATTCGTTGTAGAATTCGGTAAAGAAAGTGTTACATTCCAGAACGGTCTACCAACCCAACCGCCGGTCAAGATGTGCCGTACAATCCACTGAACCAAACGACACTGTAGGGAAAACACCGTACTCATCTTCACCTCACCGTAGGGAAATCACATATGGTAGATCTCACCGTACAATGCTCTACCACCGTCGTACGATAGTCTCACCGTACGATGATCTACCTTCACTGAACGGTAACCTCGCCTCCATCGAACGGTAACCACGCCTCCACCGAATGGTAACATCACTTCCACTCAACGGTAACCATGCCTCCACCGAATGGTAACATCACTTCCATCGAACGGTAACCATGCCTCCATCGAATGGTAACATCACTTCCACCGAACGGTAACAATGCCTCCACCGAATGGTAACATCACTTCCACCGAATGGTAGTCTCATCGTACGGTGAGACTTCCGCACTTTGTTATTCCAACAATCTCCCACTTAACGGAGTACGGAGTTACTCAATGAGGCTAATAGGTGTCCGGGACACCTAGCCCCATGGAATTTGCGCACCATTTAAACTTAGCTGTGTCTGTTGGCTTTGTCAATGCATCCACAACATTCTCTAGAGTACCAACTTTTTCTAGGTTCACCTTTCTGTCTTCAACCATGTCACGTACAAAATGATATTGTACATCAATGTGTTTTGTCTTGGCATGAAATGTAGGATTCTTTGCCAAACATATTGCACTCCAACTGTCACAGAAAATTGTAGTTTTTCCTGCATCGTAGCCAACATCAGAACACAGACACTTAAGCCAAACAACTTCTTGACATGCATGAGTAGATGCCATGTACTCTGTCTCAGTTGTCGACAACGCAGCCACACTTTGTCGCTTGCTCATCCAACTGATAGCACCACCATTCACCATGAATGCATATCCACTGGTGGATCTTCTTTTGTCAATGTTCCCAGCCCAATCAACATCCACATAACTTTGAATACTAACCAATCTATTTGATCCAATTGAGTCACCTTGATAACACAATGCGTACTATGATGTACCCTTCAAATATCTCAGAACTCTTTTCACAACATCCCAATGTGTCTTGCCTGGATTTGCCATAAACCAACTTAGTGCTTGCACTGCTTGGGAAATGTTTGGTCTTGTACTGACCATTGCGTACATGAGACTACCAACAACACTTGCATAAGGTATCCGTTTCATGTCTTCAATCTCATCTAGAGATTTTGGACTGTCATTGATGGATAGCTTCGTTCCATGCAACATTGGAACTACTTGTTGTTTGCAATCATTCATATTAAATCTCTCAAGAACATTGGTAATATACTTGCTCTAGTTGAGCCAAAGCTTCCTGCTAACCCTATCCCTTCTGATTTCCATCCCCAAAATAAATTTTGCCGGCCCTAAATTTTTCATTTCAAATTTCAAGGAAAGTTGAGATTTTAATTTTGAGATCATTTCCTTACTATTACCTATGAACAACATATCATCTACATATAGAGTAATTATAAGTATTCGATCACCTTCAACTTTATAATACACACAGTGATCAGATTTAGATCTCGTAAAACCCAAGGACAAAACATATGTATCATACTTTTGATACCACATTTTGGGTGATTGTTTCAAACCATAAAGAGACTTCTTCGACTTACATACCAGATGCTCTTTACCTTTTTCCACAAAGTACTCTGGTTGGGACATGTATATTTCTTCTTCAAGATCACCATGAAGAAACGTTGTCATCACATCCATCTGCTCAATTTCAAAATCATGTGTCGCTGCAAGTGATAACAAAAATCTGATAGATGTTAGCTTAGCTACAGGAGAAAATATTTCTCCATAGTCAATCCCTTCTTTCTGAGAATACCCCTTTGTAACCAATCTCGCTTTGTACTTGTCAATGTTGCCATCTAGACCGTACTTCTTCTTAAATACCCACTTACATCCTACGGTCTTTCTACCTTTAGGCAAGGGTACGAGATCCCAGGTTCCATTCTTCTCCAAGGATTTCATTTCATCCTTCATGGCGTCCAACCAAGAATCTGAATCTGGCATATTAATTGCTTCTTTAACAGTCCTAGGCTCATCAACATCCGTAAATAAAGCATAGGCACAATTAACATTCAACATAGAATAATTAAACCGTTCCGGTGAATAGCCGTACCTATCAGGCTGCCACCTCTCCCGAGTAGATCTCCTCTCCTGTGGTGAAGCTTCATGAGGTTCACAATCACGTTCTTTTGAACTCGTACTCAAAGTCTCCTCATCCTCATTCTTGGGCTATTCTAGATTTTCATTCTCAAGTTCATTTGGAGTCTGTAATACCTCCCTTTTTGAAGCTAAAGGAATTTTAACTGCTTCCTTTGTCTTTTCAGTCTTCTCTGGTTGAGATAGTGAGATAGGTTTCATCTCATGAAAAATAACACTCCTGCTGTACAACACTTTTTCAGTGAGAGAGTTCCATAATTTGTATCCCTTCACACCAATGTCGTACCTGATGAAGATACACTTCACCGCTTTGTTATCTAACTTTGACCTAGACACATCAGGTACATGAGCATACGCCTCACAGTTGAAGACACGCAAATGTCTTAACAAGGGCTTCTTACCAAACCATGCTTCCATAGGTGTTTTGTCCACCAATGCTGCCGTAGGAGAACGGTTCAACAAGTAACACATTGTAGCCATTGCTTTGGCCTAGAATTTCTTCTCCAGACTAGCACTACCCAACATGCTCCTTGCTCTTTCCATCAATGACCGATTCATCCTTTCCGCTACTCCATTCTGTTGTGGAGTATAAGGAGTCGTCTTATGCCTCTTAATGCCATGATCTACACAGAATTTGTCAAAATCTGCATTGCAAAACTCACCACCGTTATCCGTCCTTAAGCATTTAATCTTTCTCCCAGTCTGATTTTCAACAAGACTTTTGAATTCCTTAAACCGACTGAACACTTCTAATTTATTCTTCAAAAAATAAATGAATGTTCTTCTTGAATAATCATCAATAAATGATACATAATATCTTGACTTAGACAAAGAAGGAACATCCACAGGACCAAATACATCAGAGTGAATATAATCCAACAAATCACAAGATTTTTGAGAACTGGAATAAAACTGAACACGGTTTTGCTTTCCATAGATGCAATGTTCACAGAAATCAAATTCAAGATTACAATCAACCAAACCCTCAATCGTGTTTTTATTCTTCAAGGTTTTTAAACCTTTCTCGCCAATGTGGCCAAGCCTATGATGCCAGAGCATTGTTTTCTCTACAGGAAGTTTAACTTCCATCACATTTACACCATGTGTTGCCATATCAATTTTATCATACTTTACAGACACACTATTACAGCATACATGTTTGGCATCTAACTTATACAATGTTCCAATGCGTTCACCCTTAGCTAAAACAATAGAACCCCTAGTCATCTTGCAACCATCTTGGACAAATGTTACTTGGACTTCGACATCATTCAACTTACTGACATAAAGTAGGTTCCGAGACAGACCGGGTATATGGAGTACTCCATCAATTCCCTTTATTCTACCGTCCGGGAACTGGATTTTGACTCTTCCTCTTCCAACGATCTCCAGTGTGGAATCACTCACCAAGAACACCTTCCCTCCATCGTACGGTTCATACTTTGAGAACCACTCTTTATGAGACGTCATGTGGAATGATGCTCCTGAGTCCACTAACCATACTTAGTCCGATGCAAGTACTGCCAAGGCTGCTACAAAGGCATTAGCGTCACTTTGAGAAGATTCCTTGTCGCAAGTGTAATTCTTTTTCTTCTTTTTCTCCTCTTTGCAATCCCTTCGGATATGACCTTTCTGCCCACAGTTCCAACACTTCGCCTTGGACTTCTTTCCAGGAGTGGCAGACCGCTCCTAAGACTTTGACTTTGTGTCCTTTTTCTTACCTTTATCCTTAGATCTACCTCGTACAATGAGAGCTTCTTTGGCCGCCTCAGAGGACTTCCTTCGCATCTCCTTCGACAGAAGTGAAGCAACTACCTCCTCCATTTTAAGCTTGGTAGTCGTACTTCCGATGGCCATTACCAAGTGATCCCACGAATCTGGTAGCGAGCACATCAGTAACATGCAATGCTCTTCTTCAGTAACGGACACACCAACAGACGTCAACTGTGTGATCACCATATTGAATGAGTTTAGATGATCGGCCATAGCCGTTCCTCCATCCATCTTCAAAGAATATAATTTCTTTATGAGGAAAAGTTTGTTTACCAAGGACTTTCCTTGATAAATGTCTCCCAACTTCTTCCATAACGCATGTGCAGATTTCTCTTCATGGACATTCAATAAAACCGAATCTGCAAGACTCAACCTTATCAGTCCTCTGGCCTTCCGATCCGCTAGATCCCAATCTTCCTGCTTCATACTCGTAGGCTTGGTGCCAGACACAACATTCCACAGGTCTCGATCTACTAGAAAATCTTCAACTTTAAGTTTCCATAACTCAAAATTTGTGCCATTGAACTTTTCAATGTCCACTCTTCCTGACGTACCAGCCATCTCTGCTTACAGACAAAAAAACTTTGCAAACTCCCACTAAAACCAAATTGGCACAAAAAACCAAACCCCATCTGACAAGGATAACACAACTGGCCAGGCTATGATACCACTTGTTAGGAAAGCAACGGTGCGAAAATGCTTTCCGAATGCCAAAAGACAGGGAAATAAGCAACTATAAATTTAAACCACAGAGATATGCAAGTAAATCTACAAACACACAACACAGAGAAAACACCAGATATAACGTGGGAAACCCTTCCAGGAAAAAACCCGCCACTCAAAACCTTGAGCAAACTTTTGTATTATTGTAAACAATTTACATACAAGACTTTGGATTTCTCACAGGCTCAGATTGCCTTTACAATCAACCTGATTTTCAACCACCTTCTTCACGAAACTTGCAGCCATTTATGCACACTGCAATTCATTGTAGAATTCGGTAAAGAAACCATTACATTCCAGAACGATCTACCAACCCAATCACCAGTCAAGACGTGTCGTACAATCCACCGAACGACACCGTACTTATCTTCACCTCATCATAGGGAAATCACATATGGTAGATCTCACCGTACAATGCTCTACCACTGTCGTACGGTAGTCTCACCGTACGATGATCTACCTCCACCGAATGGTAACCACGCCTCCACCGAATGGTAACATCACTTCCACCGAACGGTAACTCCACCAAATGGTAACATCACTTCCACCAAATGGTAACCATGCCTCCACCGAATGGTAACATCACTTCCACCGAACAGTAGTCTCACCGTACGGTGAGACTTCTGCACTTCGTTATTCCAACAGATACTTCACTGATTTCTTGATTAAAAGAATCTCCTTTAATCACTAGAAGCTTTAGTCCAACTAAAGAGGGTGTAGGCAACAAAATTCTTCCACTTGTAATTGGTGCAAGTTCCTCTTGTGAGCAGCAACCACGAAACATGGACAAACATGCACCATATGACCACCACATTTTTATTCCAACTAGAACATCCTTAATTCCTCGAATGACATTTATTTTTTGGAAATAACAATAAATCAAGATAAATTCATTGGATGTTCAAATACATATAGAGTGAATAGGTAAGTTGTTAAATCGATTTGATCACAAAGAGGGCTAGCGAGACTGTCTTTTAAACAACTCTTTAACACTATCAATAAACCTCTTAGATATAAGCCAACACATACACATTTTTCTTTCTATTGTTTGCTCATCTAATAAAAGAAAGTATTAAACTCACCTCAATTTTTTTTTGTCAACATTGATAATCTGTTGGGACGACCAAATTTGGCGAGGTCAATGTTGATTTGTAATCTCCCTTCCTAAATCTCTTAAATGGTCATGCATTTTTATACGATTGTTATTGTCAAGCTCAACCAAACACTTATTCAAAAGCCTTTCCCAATTATATAGACCACTCCACCTTGATCCATCCTAGACTTCAATCGCCAAACTTTTCCTTTCTCCAATAAAAGAAAGCAGTATCAAGGAATGCCTCTTTCTCTTCATTATCAAGAACATTAAAACTTACTTTGAGTCTCATATTACACATTATTCTTGATATCTTATGAAAAAAAGATTCTCAATATTGTTTGCAATAATTTCCATATAGCTGCGCTCCAAATACCTTAAGAGACAAGGGCAATCTATGACAAGCTTTTACTAAATTTTTAACAAGCTCCTCAAATTCATCAAAGGGATAGGATTTTAAAAAGGCATGCCAACAAAAAAGTTGTTTGGCATTAAATGGATCTAATGCTTTCATTTTATATATGAAAGATATGCTCCAAGATGTAAGAAACAATGATGAGACTCCCCTTTCCAAGATTTTCTTTTGCAGGTATCAGGGCATCCAATTGATCCATATGATCCACCTCATCCATAACAATGAGCACCCTAAAAGATCTCAAATGCCATGCTAGATTTGCCTTACCTTGCTTTACATTATTGAATATCTCATTCACACCAAGATCTTTGAGGAGTTGAATCTGCTTGTTCTGCAACACCCCTTTTGGCATCTCTAATATCAAAAATAAAGCTAGACCCTCCATGGATGAGCATATTTTGTTGTATAATTCTTTGGCAAGTGTTGTCTTTCCCGAACCACCCATGCCCCAAATACCTACAATTTGTACACCTTGATCACCTTGGGCAAATCCAAGTGCATTCTCAAAGTCTTGTACTACTTTATTGAGGCCTACTGGATGCTTTGCAACTACTAGTGGCATAATTCTTTTTTCTTTCAGTACAGTATTCACAATATTCTTCAACAACCTCTCCTCATCACTGAATAAGTAAGAAGATTGAGAAATCAAACTACTAACAAGTGTTTATGCCAAAATTTAATTACATAAATATAAGAAAGTACAGATATTAGTTAAGATAGGGAGGCCAAATCTGTGGTACTAACTCATTATTTTTTATGATTTCACCACTTAAAAATGAGACCTTGTAGAGTGCCTCTTCCCACTCCCGAAGCTTTTCTGGGCTATATCTACCTTTCTTTTTATGTGTCTCAAAGGCATCAACGTACACTCCTTTCCCTTGAGCTACATATCTGAGATCATTGGGCTCTAAATGGTAGAAAACGGGAACAATTTTTGTGCTGCTTTTAAGCATAGAACATAGCTCTGCCAAACACCAAGACAATTCATCATATCTCTTTGAAAAGATTGCTATGTGAAGCGTAGCACCGCAAATTGCTGCTTCAATTGTTGTAGGCAAGAAATCCCCATAATCCAACTCCTTTGAATCTAAAAACGCTTTAACCTTCATGTCAACAAGAACATTATAGATCCTGCTAGCTAAAGTCTTTTTGACATCTAGTCCTCGATGATTAATGAATACATGATAGGACGGCTTCTGGACGAGAGTTGAGGATGTACCTGAGGTAAATGGGCCGATTTCATGAAAAGCACCCATAACAGTCTTTGACTCTGGTCGAGCAGAGAAGGTAAAACTGGACGCCATGAGACTAGATTTAGAGAAAACAATCATTTGCACTCGCTATATACTTCAAAAGTAGAGCAAGTTTTTTTTTCTTTTTTTCCTATCGACGGCCTGGTTTTCTTGTTTTCCACGGTCTGCTTGAAGTGGACGTACACTTTTGGAGTTAACAAGGGGTAAACGGGAGTTGAGTCATATAATAATGGGATGGCTAGTAACTGTTTTTTTTTTTAGATTTGTGAAAATAGTGATTTTTTTAAGTTTTTGACTATAAAATATGTAGATGATGAAGAAGAGATGGTGAAATTTTAGCGAAGATCTGATGTGTTTTCTATTTTTTTAAAAATTTGGTCAACAATACATTTTATATGAAGTTCAGCTCAAACACATCGCAAAGTATTTAAGTATTCATTTAATATTACACAATTTAAGTTATTTTATAAAAAAAAAAACATAATGATCTTATTTTTTCTAATTCGATTATGAAAGAGTTTATTAATAAAAAAAATAAAAGAAAAAATATTATGCAATGACAAAATAATCATAAATATATTTTTGATAAATTAATCAAAGGCAAAACTATTAAAGATGTTATAAGAAATAGAAAATGCAATTGCTTTTCAACAAATATCAAGGTCTTTACTTTTTTAATGTTTATTTTAAAGTATACACAATACTTCCAATTTATTTTCAAAGATGCTTAACAAAAGAGACCAATAAATAAAGTTGGATGAGATTGATGGTATATTAAATATATAATTTATGGATTACATTATATGTATTTAAATTTAAGTTATTTTTTTAATTGATAAGATGCACAGAAGCTGTAAAGAGTTTATATAAATATAAAAAATAATAATACACCAATAGAGTTGGGAATACCATGTATCAAAATTCTATACAAAATTCATGAATGCAAAATACTTCCTATAGTGACATTCCAAGATACAATGTATTAAAAATCCAGCTAATTTTATGTCATTTTCCTATATATATCTTGTCTATGGTCTATGAACCATATTAATTCTATAGTATTTTTAGAATTTAGTGACAGAGAGGAAAAGAGTGAAACTTATACATGGGTTAGTGCTTTCCCTTTGTCTTTGGCAACAAGAGTGGGTATAGGATCACCACCTCCATGACTCCAACCTAATTGCCCAATTGATCAACTGTTCCAACATGTGGCAAATCTTCATCTTCCCTTGGCATGACCTTGCTGGAATCTTCACTATCTAACCCATACAAACCTTCATCATACTTATATTCATTAATACAGTCATCATCTTCACTTGGAATTAAACCCAACAGCTTCTTACAAAATTCCACACTTCTTCGAATAATTGGTTTTTGATCTCCATGGTCCCCTCATCAAAGACTGCAAGCACTGGTAGCTTGGGAACTTTTTTTCTTGCATTCTTGATCACAAAGTAGTGCATTGGCTATGAGTTTGTCATATTTTTGTCCACATGATGCATTACTTGGTCAAGATCTCCCAAGAATGAGCTACATAAAACCTTCCTACACAAGTCCTTCTCCCCCTCCTTCGATTCCCCAATTGTCAAAATGGTTGCAATGAATCTTGTCGTGATGCCTATGTTTACTCTTTATTAGTGGTTAGAAAGCAAAAATTCCTCCCCAAAATCTTTTAAAATGCATGAATGATCAAACCATTGGAATAATTTATCATTTCTCTAAGGCATTTATCTGTTATTGAGCTCCAAGGTCAAACATCTACCTCTTATTAGCTATGAGTTTGATCGTAGAATCCATTAGGAAAAAGCTAAAGAGACTAGGGCAAGAAAGAAGGGAGAAGAGGAAACTAGAGCCAAGATATGTTTTCTTTAACTACTAGAGTTTAATTATAGAAAGAATTCTCCTATCGTTCTTGCCTTCTTTGGATCATAAATGCCCCATTATGACAAGGCACGTTGCTCTTCATGTTGTATTTTCTTTAGGTAGATGTCACTTATTTGAGTAATTTCCTTTCTTGTCAATCAACTTCTATCCTCGTCCATGGCTTGACATTAATCTGCTTCGCTGTCAATATGTTATAATGTGGTGTCATATCTCATTTGGGAAATGAGAATTTTGATTTTGGGATGATATCTTAATGATTTCCCAGGTTCTCAAGTGTTTGGTTTGAAATCTTCATTATTGCTTATGGTTGTCTTATCAACCTTGACCAAGTCCAAGCCATATTGAAGTGGTTTTTGGGTTAGTTGATGGGAGTAGTCCTTGTCATGTGATAATCCTTTATCTTTGTTCCTTGTTTGGTGTATCTTTTATGACATAGTTCTTTTTTAGTAAGATTTTGATGCTATATTATGCCTATATTCACTCTTTCATGCCTTCTCATCTCATCCGTGTTGTTATCAAGGCCAATTCTTACGAAAGTAATCCCATCTACTCCTAAATTGGCCATCATATGGACACCTCTTTATTAGCTTCGTAATAGGTGTGGTTAATTATGAAAACTTCGAAATACCCGAGATGCTCTATTGCTTTGCCTAGTGTAGCATTAAGCCTCCAATTAGGGATCATATGAGTTCTTATGGTATTTATCATAATTACTAAGTCCCCTTCTAGTTCAATTTTTGTTATTAATAAGTCATTGCATAGTCATAGCTTGTTTGTTAATGCTTTGATTTCTGCCATGTTGTTTGTATCCCATTCCTCTAATGGGATTTCCAATTTTGCCCCCACATATCCGTCCCTTAAGTGAATAATGTATCCTGCTCTCAAGGCCCCTATATTTTGTTAGGATGCTCCATCAAAATTTAGCTTACACCATCCAAATTTAGGGGGTGACCAAACACATTGTGCCCTTGCTTGTAGACTTTCTGAAACATCAATGCCACCGAAGTGTGGAATCTTCAACTCATACCATTGATTTCTAATCTTTCCATCCAATTTGCAAATTAGGTGATCCTTTGGAGATTGTGGTTCCAATTTTCTATTCATGACCTCCACAATAGCTAGTTCAATTGTGTTTATTAATTTATCACATTCAATCTTTATCCCTTGATTTTTTTTGCAATTTTACTCCTTTCATAGTTCCCAGTGCACTAATGAGGAACTTGCAATTCATATTGTTTTGTTCAAATAGGGCCAACATTTAAACAAACTCATGATGTCATTTGAAAGTGCCAAAAACAATCCTAATTTGACACAACCATTTCCAACATTTCTATGAAAAAGGATAGCCCAACAAGATATGGTCAATTATTTCCTCACTATGCTCACATAATACACACCTTGATGGGCCATCAAACCTGATTCTTTAGAATCGTTCTATTATGAGAACTTTGTGTTGCAATGTTTCCCATGTGAAGATTCCTTCTTTGGGTAGACAAAACTTGCTCCAACATAATTGGATGGGAATTTTAATCTCTTGAAATTATTGCTTCTTGATTATTACATTGTATCCATTCTTGGAATTGTAGTTGCCTACTTTTGAACCCACCTAGACTAATTTTTCCTATCTATTTCTAAATGCTAATTATCTAGATCAAAGGATATCCCTTAGTTGTGCTAGATCATCTCTTGGGAGGGAAAAATCTTAAAAGGATTTCCACTTCCAATCTATTGAGGGATCTTCATTTCTTATATCTACATAATATCATGCATGAGGCCCCTGCTCTTTCTTGAGGAAACATCTAATTCTTTCTATGTTCATCATATTATCTATGATTGGATATGAATCTGCCCAAAATAATGAACTTCATCCATCAAATATATCTCAAGATAGATGCTCAATGACCATTTCTTTACAACTCATCATAAAGTTCCAAACTCTTGATCCCTTTGGAGGAATTGAGGTTTTGAAGACTCTACTAGGACTATTGTCCTCCAAATATTCTCTTTGTAAGATCCAAACTCATTTAAGGTGTGGTTCCTTATACATTTTCTATATTAACTTAGCACCTAGAGCCTTATTTTTCCACAACTGATTTCTTAAACCCACACCTCCCAGCTCCTCAGGTTTGCAGATTTTGTCCCATGCTATCATTTCTATTCTTTTCTTTTTTGCCAACCCTTTCTAGTAAAATGTTCTCATTTATTGTGCTATTCTTGAGTTAGCTCCTACCAAGAGTGAGGGACACATGACATAAAATATATTGGCAAAGCAAAAATGACCACCTTTAGCATTACTACTCTGCCAACCCATGATAACCATTTTCTTTTCCAACAAGAAAATTTCTCGTCCATTCTTTCTCCTAAAGGATCCCAAATTTTGGTTGATTAGATCCCTTTGTCCAATGAGAGTCCAAAATATGTGCAAGCTAGTTAGCCTAGTTTGAATTCTAGTGTCTAAAATATCCCTTTCCTCCCTTAGTTTGATATAAAAAATAAGACCTCAAATTTTTCTTGGCTAATCATTAGTCTAGAGGCCACAGAGTATTGTTTTGAAATATTTTTGAATTGCATGACTTCTCTCTTTTCTCCAACCTCAAAAAAGCATTGTGTCATCTAGAAATTTGTAGTGAGATATGACTTGAATTCAATTAGTGCTTGATTGCCTTGATTTTCTTAGTTTCTTGTTATTTTGAGGGCCTCTTCCTTTGTTATGAAGAGAAAGGGAGAGATTGGATCCCTTTTTCTCAAGCCTTTGGTTATCTAAAAAACAAAACCTTTAGGGGAGCCATTTAATAGGACTGAGAATCTTGTGCTAGAGATGTAGAACAAAACCCAATTAATCCACTTTCTGCAAAATCCAAAGGCTTCTAAACATTTGTAGAGAAACCTCCAATCTACTTTATCATAAGCCTTCTTGATGTCAAGTTTAATCAACATACTCGATTGTTGTTATTTTGTATGGAATGAATAGCTTCTTGTGCTATTATCACCCCATCCAAGATTGATCTTCTTGACACAAATACAGGTTTCTCTTATGAAATGATGCATGGAAATATTCCTTTCAATCTATTGGTCATGACTTTGACCATTATCTTATAAATAGTGTTGCATAGGGAGATAGTTCTAAAATCACTTGGACTCATTGCATTTTCTTTCTTCAAAATGTGGGTGATAAAGTGTTATTTATTTCTCTTAAGAATCTTCTTGAGCTTCTTGTTGCATCTAATGCCTTTGTCAATTCATTTCCTAGAAAATGTGAGCATTTTTTTAAAAAGCTAGATGGGAAACCATCCAAACCAAGGGCCTTATTCAGATGTAATTAATTAAGGGCCTTTTCTATTTCATCTATTGAAAAATCCCTTGTTAACAATTTATTCTACACCTCTGATGCTAGACTTGGTATATTATCCAACAAAGTCTATTGAGCTTTGAAGTCTAAGCCTACCTAGTTATTCAAGATATTAGTGAAGAAGGATATTGATTCCCTAGTGATTGTTAAGATATAGCTTCATTCGTATTGTTATTATATATATATATATATATATATATATATATATATATATATATATATATATATATATATATATATATATTATACAATGTTAATAATGAAGAGTTGTGATTATATTATTACTATCATATTATCATTATTATATTATAATAATGATAATACCATAGTAATATATATATTAATAATATCACATTAATATTGATCGAACTATGTTCGATAACCATACTAACTGCTGGCATCGACTATTAAGTCGAATGAATAAATAAATGACACAAACTATGATTGTTAATACAGCCGACTAGCACTAATATTGTCGTTGTTTATATTAGTGCTAGCGACTGTTGTTAATAGTCGCTAGTACTAATGTAAACAACGACTGTTTGGGTCGTGGCCTTTTGTCTATGAGGGGACGTGACGTTTGCTGTTCCACCGATCACTAGCATATATGTATATGTTGTGATCGCAGGTTATAAGCAATCAATTAAAGTGTTCATTGTCTTCTATACCTGCGTTCACAACATAGTACATATTCAAAATATTTTATAAGCATCACAATTTATCAGAACAGTATATATATATTAGTAAATCAATAAATTCCCAAAGATCTGATTTCCTAACATGGTATCAGAGCAGAGTTAAAGGGAAATAATCTTTGACTAGAATTCAAATAAAATATTACTTAAAAGTAAAGAGTTATCATAAATCATAAAAATGACTACCGAAATCAGAATGGAAGACAGATTGGAAGGAGCATCAAATTTTCTATCATGGAAAATTAGGATCACTACACTATTGCAAGAATTGGAATTAGAATCATTCATAGAAGTGGAAAAAGAAATGCCTACAGACGAAGTAGAGAAAACAACTTGGAAAAGGAGGAACAATAAAGCCAAGAAATTAATCATTGATTCAGTTAAAGATTCCATTCTCCCAAGTATAGCAAGATTAACAACAGCATATGAGGTCTTCAAGAAAATTCAAGAATCATATGAAATAAACAACACAAGCCAAATATTAACTTTGAAGGAACAATTATTGACCATAAAGATGAATAAAGGGGAAACAGTTACATCTTATTTCCTAAGAATTGCTGAAATTCGAGATCAACTATTCTCTATTGGTAATAATATAGAAGACATGGAATTATCTCTAATAGCACTAAGGGGATTACCAACATTTTGGGAGAATTTTATTCAATGTATAAGCACTCGTCCACCTCTACCAAAATTTGATCAACTTAAAAATGACTGCACTCAGGAAGAATCAAGACTCATTACCAGAGGACTAGGTCTAAAGAAAGAGGGAGAAACACAAGCTCTCAACACAAAGTCTCACAATAAGAAGAAAAAATCCTTCAAAAGAAAGAGGGGATTCAAAAGAGATTTTTCTAAAATTCAATGTTACAAATGTGATAAATATGGGCACACTCATCGACATTGTCCTGAAAGACAAAAGACTCAAGCCACTGTAGCTGAAGCAAAAGAAATTCCACTTTTCTTTACAGCTCTCTCAAGAGAACTAAATTCAAATAATAAAACTTGAATAATTGATAGTGGTGCATCAAGACATATAACCGGATTCAAAAATCAGTTTGAAAAACTTGAAAATTATTCAACTGAAGAAGTAACTATTGGGGATAACTCCACTTATCCAGTAAAAGGAATAGGGACCTGTACTATCAAGATAAAGATTGGAGTATCCCTACAACTAAAAGACATTCTATTTGTACCTGGAATCAAAAGAAACTTAGTTTCTATATCAGGACTAGCAGACCAAGGATTTCATGTCACCTTTAATGAAGACAAAGTTCTATTATGGCCTAAGAATTCAAATATGAAAAATGCTACAATCATAGGGACAAGAGATGGTAGTCTTTATAAACTATGTAATGACCAGAAAGCTGCACTAACTCATGAAATCACAAACCACAGTGAATTATGGCATAAGAGGTTGGGACATCTAAGATATAATGCCCTACCTATGATAAACAAAATTACTAGGGTTATTCCACACTTTAAAAATGATCATCCTGGTATTTGTAAAGGTTGTGCACTAGGGAAGAATATAAAAGGATCATTCCCTACAAGTGAGCACAAATCTAAAGTAATCTTAGAATTGATCCATACTGACTTATGTGGACCCATGTCAACACCTTCATTAACAAGATCACTATACCATATTATCTTTGTTGATGACTATTCTCGGAAAACTTGGATATACTTCCTTAAGGTTAAAGAATCAAGTGAGGTACTATCTAAATTTAGAGAATTCAAAGCACTAGTAGAAAATCAAACAAACAAAAGAATAAAAGTATTAAGATCTGATAATGGAGGTGAATACAAATCTGACATATTTAAAGAGTTCTATAGTTCTATTGGGATTAAGAGGGAGTATACTGTGCCGTATAATCCTCAACAAAATGGAGTAGCAGAAAGGAAGAATAGATCCATAATCAAAGCAGCAAAAGCCATAATGCTCAATCAAAACCTTCATACTTCTTTTTGGGCAGAAGCTTCAAATACATCGGTATATATTCAAAATCAGTGTCCACACTCCATACTAGAAAATATAACACTAGAAGAAGCATTCATAGGGATCAAACCAGATCTAAGTCATCTTAGGATATTTGGATGTCCTATATATATTCATGTACCTAAAGAAAATAGGACTAAACTAGAACCATGAGGTAAGAGAGGCATACTTGTTCGTTATAGTGAAAACACAAAAGGGTATCGAATCTATATTCCAGGACAAAAGTCTGTTGAGATGAGTAGAGATGTAAAATTTGATGAAAATAGCACATTTAAAAACTTTGAAGAGAATAACATCCCGGAGATAGAAGAAGATCTCATTGCTGAAATTGAGAATGAGGATATGGAAGAACCTGAACTACCAGTCATTGAAAATGAAAATACTGAAGTAATCAATGAAAAGAAAAGGCCATTATGGGCAAGGAAAATGATTAAAGAAAATAATGTAGAACCTAATGAAATATCTCATGAAAATAAAAGGACAAGAACTTAGAAATGTTATGCAACTCTTATAACTGAAATCAATAATTCAAAACCTTCAAATCCTAAGGAGGTATTATCTAATCAAGCTTGGAGAGAGGCAATGATTGAAGAATATCAATCCATAATAAAAAATGATGTCTGGGACATAGTACCTAGACCTAAAAATAAAACTGTTGTCTCTTCTAGATGGCTATTCAAAACTAAATATGCTCTTGATGGAAGTATTGAAAAACATAAAGCTCAGTTTGTTGCTAGAGGGTTCTCACAGAAAGCAGGTATTGATTATGAAGAAACATTTGCTCTTGTAGCTTGGTATACATCAGTCAGAACCATTATTGCTATAGCAGCCTCTAAAGGGTGGAAGATACACCAGATGGATGTAAAAACAACATTCCTTAATGGCACTATTGAAGAAGAAGTATACTTAGAGCAGCCAGAAGGGTTCATTATACATGAAGCATCAAAATATGTTTGTAAACTTAAGAAAGCACTATATGGATTGAAACAAGCTCCTAGAGCTTGGTATGAAAGAATAAACAACTATCTCTCAAAGTTAGGATATTCTAAAAATGATGCAGATCCTAACATTTACTTCAAGATATCAGACGACAACATGGTTATTTTGGTTCTTTATGTAGATGATCTCTTAATAATAGGAGAAGATCATCTTATTACAAAATGTAAGCAAGAGCTAACTGCTGAATTTGACATGAAGGATTTAGGACTCTTACATTATTTCTTAGGTTTGGAAGTTTTTCAAAAGAAAGACTATATTTTGTTGAATCAACATAAGTACACTATTGCTATACTAACTAGGTTTGGAATGATGGAATGTAAGCCTTTATCCACACCTATGGAAACAAATTTGCACAAACTCAAAGTTGAAGCAGAAGAGTCTAAACCCACTGATCCTACATTATATAGAGAAATTGTTGGATCTCTTATGCACTTGGTGAACACTAGACCTAACATCTGCTATGAAAATAATGTAGTGAGTCACTTTATATGTGAGCCCAAGAAAATACACTTAATGGAAGCTAAGCATATTTTGAGATATCTACAAGGCTCTATTGGATTTGGGCTAAAGTATGAAAAGGTAGAAATCAATCTTCAAGGGTATTCTGATTCTGATTGGGCTGGAACTACTACTGATCGGAAAAGCACTACATGGTGTTTTTTTAGTCTTGGTTCAGCTATGATCTCTTGGTTTAGTAAAAAATAGTCAGTAGTAGCATTAAGCTCCACTGAAGCTGAATACATGGCAGCATCCATGGGAGCATGTGAAGCTATATGGTTAAGAAAGCTATTATTTGGATTGTTTGGAAAACCTCTAAATCCAACTATGATTCATTGTGACAATCAAAGTTGTATCAAGTTATTTGTTAATCCAATTTTCCATAACAGGTCCAAACATATTGAGATTCCATATCACTACATAAGAGATATGGTAGAGAGAAATGTCATAAAGTTAGAGTACATTAGTACTGAAGAATAGAGTGCTGATATTTTCACTAAGCCTCTTGCAAAGCTAAAGATAGAATACTTCAGAAACAAACTTGGCATGATTAGGTTGTAATTCCTCTTAATTGTAAGTTTTTATTCATGAATAAATATAAAAATGTGTATATTGCAATATTGTGTAAAAATGATCATTTGTGTGTGGGTTAACATTTCAAGGTGACGATCTTGTAAATAGTTAACTAAAGTGTCAAGATAGACTACTTAAGTGTGTGTCCCGACTGTGTGGAGATCTTGACTCTTGTTATTACTGGATGTGTAATAACGAAACCATATCATGATAGACTACTTCATTGTGTGTCCCGAATGTGCGGAGATCATGATATTCAAGTCTATTTTCATGATGAGACTACATTAACTTGTGCATCCTGAAATGGCGGATGTCATGATAGACTTTTGATATTTAATACTCACTCGCTAAGAGGGAGTGTTAAGATATAGCTTCATTCGTATTGTTATTATATATATATATACATATATATATATATATATATATATATATATTATACAATGTTAATAATGAAGAGTTGTGATTATATTATTACTATCATATTATCATTATTATATTATAATAATGATAATACCATAGTAATATATATATTAATAATATCACATTAATATTGATCGAACTATGTTTGATAACCATACTAACTGCTGGCATCGACTATTAAGTCGAATGAATAAATAAACGACACAAACTGTGATTGTTAATACAGCCGACTAGCACTAATATAGTCGCTGTTTATATTAGTGCTAGCGACTGTTGTTAACAGTCGCTAGTACTAATGTAAACAATGACTGTTTGGGTCGTGGCCTTTCGTCTATGAAGGGACGTGATGTTTGCTATTCCACTGATCACTAGCATATATGTATATGCTATGATCGCAGGTTATAAGCAATCAATTAAAGTGTTCATTGTCTTCTATACCCGCGGTCACATCATAGTACATATTTAGAATATTTTATAAGCATCACAATTTATTAGAATAGTATATATATATCAGTAAATCAATAAATTCCCAAAGATCTGATTTCCTAACAGTGATTTCCTCTAAATATTCTTTGATATTGTGGTATCCTTTACTTAAACTAATCATTCTATTCACATTACTTCTTTTCTTGGTGTTGTTGTGGAAGAATTTTAAATTTTCCCCCTCAACCAACCATGTTTATCTAGATTATTGTCTCCTAAATTATTCTTATCATTTAAAATCTCTTTTTCTCTTAGAAATTTGTCATGATTCATGCCACGTTGAATAACCTCCTCACTAAATCTCTCCATTTCTTCTTCAACATTGTTCTTAGGAGAATATGTTTTTGAAGTGTTCTATGTTCCATTTCAAAAGTTTATGTTTGATTGATTTTATCTTGGATATAAAATGAAGTATCTTAGAGTCTTCAAAGTATTCCTCTGACCGCCAAGTTTCCACCATCTTAAAGAAATCATTGTCCTTCATCCACATATTTTCAAACTTGAAGGGATAGTTGTAGGGTTTATTATCCCTTGTTATTACCAACTAAACTAAGAAATGATCTAATCATAGACATGGTATCATGGAGGATTTGAACCCAAAGGGAAAGGATGAAAGGTACCCTTGAAAGATAAACCTGTCAAGTTTCTCAACAATGTGACTAAAATCCAATCTTCTATTATTTGACCAAGTAAATATTCCATGCTCTAGTTCAATGTCAAGGAGATTATTCCTATCAACCCAATTCCTAAAAACTATCTATGATTGAGTCTCTCTATGAATTCCACCCCATTTTTTAGAGAGGTGAAGAATAGTATTATAATCCCCTCCAATGATAGTATGTGGGAGTGGGAAATGAGTCATGAATGTATAGAAATCCCCCACAACTGTTTGTTTTTGGTGTTATCTTTAGGACCATAGACATTTATCACCCCAAAATTCAAATTAGTGTTGACACATTTTATCATCTCTCCTAACCAATGTTTTCCTTCAACAAGTAATTCAAAGAAACCTCTTCCAAGGTCCTAGAGGATAGCTAATCCCTAGAGACACCATATTATTGAACATTTTCCAATTTTTAATTCCCTAATTTCTTATTAAAAATCTTCATCTCAACATTGTTCAACTTTGTCTCTTGTAATAATACCACCTATATTTTTTCTAGAGACACTCCACACTTGACTAAATGTTATTTTTAGGGGTGTTTAGGCCATAAAATTCCACATTAGGAGCATCATGGATTATGGGTAAGGATTTTCCCCTTCCCTAGATTCAATAGAGTGGTGATCTTGGCCTAGTCATTTTGTGCCCCATCAATAGATTTGAGTTATGTTAGGTACATTCTCCCCCTTCTTTTTCCTAATAACTTGCCATAATCTAGTTTTTATTTATTTGGGCAATTTTGGAATTACCAAGTTCTCATTTCCATTTTCCTTCCCCTTTCTCTTGATTCATAACTTCTCTGAATAGGATATATTGTTCTTCCTCCTCTAACTCATCCAATTCTATGGTTTTATGTATCATCATTTTTTTTTCTTTTAGTGTCTCCTCGTCATTATTTTATTGTGAGGGGGATAGCCTCATAAATTTGCATACAAATTTTAATTCTATTGGGAGGGGGCATTATTCTATTACCTCTTTTCTATCCTTCTCCTTTCTTTTATCATTGTTGGTGTAATTGATTTTTCACCTAATTACACTTTACTTAAGCTTACTTAGGATAATGCATACATAGTAGCTTGTATTTGAGACACTTAGGAGTTTGCACCTTTATTTGCACATGGTGTAGGAGGAATTTCACTTTAGGTGGTGATAGTTGTTATCACATTCCACTTTATGTGTTGTATCCATCTTTAGTGCACTTATCACTTTATCATCCTCCACATGTTGCACATACTTCATTGCACAATGGAGGATGATCCTTCTTTGGTTGACATGTGATTTCACCTTGTGTGCGTGTTAAGTTATCTCCTGCTTATCATGGTCTCTTATTTCCTTGCCTATATAAGTAGGAACATATACATTGTACTCATTGATTATCCATTATCTATTGCAATTTAGTGATTTTATCATTGATGAGAATATAGTTTTTTTCTTGTCTATTTTATCTCTCTTGATTTTGTGCTATTCATTGGCTTTTAGACCTTTGGTTGTTGCTATAGGAAAGTTCTTACATGGAATAAGAGTTATTGGAGTTCCATTGCATAGTCTTCATGGAGAGAATTTGGTGCATGCAAAGGAGGGAAAACTTTCACATTTGAGGACGAGCATTTTGTAAGAGTGTCTTGAGCTAGATCTAAATTTACCATCACATTCAAAAGGCTATTTTAGTGAATTTTGACTATAAATTTGTCCATATTGGACAAAAGTTGTTTTCAAGGCAAAAAAAAGTGCACAGTCGGACCATATGGCCCACCTGTGTAAGTGGTACAATCTGAAATATTTTATTTTTTTTATTTTAATTTTTTATTTGCAATTTGTCATAATATGTTTTTGGCAAAAAATTGTTTTTAGGGTGCCCCGCCTACCTTTGTCATTTCTCATATTTTTACAGGAAGGTACATTTCACAAAATATATATGGTTATACTGTAGTCAAATATTTGGAGAGTATCCAACTGTTGTTTCATCCCAACAAACATCCATCACACCTTCTATCATCTTTGTAGATGTTTACCTAACAATGTGGTGTGTTTGCATAAAATCAACGTTGAATCTTCACCCATTGCACATGTGGGACTAATCTAATAGTCCCAAGGAGCTTTTAACCATGACACCATCATAGCGGTACATGTGATGAACCATGCTACATTTAGATCCTCCATGTAGGTCCTATAAACCCCTTGAGAAAAGGACACATGACACACAACTGATTGGTACATGTAGGCAATTCCCTACCACACAACATTTCTAGAACTTGACATATGGTATGTCTATAGAACACCACATTACTGTACAATCATATATAATTAGCACATGCAAATCCAACCACATTTTGACATGTCATAGTTGATATGTCAACAAGTGCCACACAAGTAGGTGTGTTAGCCACCACATAGACAATGCCACATCAAATCCATATGGGTGCATCATCATCATCAATCCATAATGACATCAACAATTTGAGTGTTTAATTTTGATGGGTATTTAATCATCATTCAGGGGTCTTAGGCTTATTTGCGACAACTGTTTCATCATTAAATTTACCCTATTTTTTGCTGACATCACCAGGGTTTGAAAATTATTACCCTTCACCATTTGAGTGTTTTGATTTGCAATTGAACTTTGGAGGCTCATAACTTTCTCATTTTGAGGTTTTTTTTGAGAGATTTTGTTTTTGTTTTGAGGTATAATTTTGCATACTTTCAAGTGCTGTGAGTATTTTCTATTTTTGTGTATAGATCTTTCATAATTATTTGTTTTTAGTGATTGTACTTGTCCAATCCTCAATTCTGCAACTTCTAGGGCTCTGTTTAGGCTCATACAAACATATTTTGAGGTGTCAATTTTTAAAGTGCCTAATTTTTTGTCCATTTTTGTAATTTTCTATCAATTTGTAGCCATTATAAGCATAAATATCACTTTCAGATTTAGGTCTATTTTGGTCCTTTATGATCATTGTACTGCTAGTATTTCAATTGGATATTTTGTAATATTGATTTGGCCTCATCAAGGGAGTTGTAATCATCAAAATCAGAAGTCCACTTAGCTCTTTTTGGAAAGTGGCAATTGTATAGGCACTATACATAAAGTGCCAAAAGCATTATTTTGGTGGGAGGGGCTCTTTTCTTGAGTGAATGGGGGGGGGCGGGGGGGGGGGGGGGGGGGGGGGGTGGGGTGTCTTGTGTGATTGTGTCTCTTTATCTCTTGTTCTATTTTCCTTTTTAGCTATGGGTTCTCCTAAATTTCCACTTTTATCTCAACATAACTATGCAACATGGAAATATTATGTATGGAGTAAATTAGTAGAAAAAGGTTTGAATCATTATGTTGATGGAACAATTATAGACCCATCGAACCCTAATGTTGATGCTAATATTAAAAATGAATAGCTCATCAAAATTTCTATGGCTCTAATTACTTTGAGAAAGCTCATTTTTCATATTGCCAAGTGTAAGACTATCAAGGAAGTATGGGATAAAATTGAATATTTGTATGGTAAAGTGGATGAGATTAGGGGATACACACTTGATGAAGAATTTATCAACTTGAATCTTAAGAAATTTGACACAATTCAAGATTTTGTCAACAAAGTAAATAAGCTTAGAGCGCAACTTCAATTTGTCTTTAGCATGTTGAACAATCTTCCTTTAGAATATGCAACTTTTTTTTTCAGGTTTTTAGACTCATCCTCTTGTTAATGTGATTTAGAACAACAGAGAGGGGGGGTAAATTAGTTGTTCTCAGGTCCAGATGTATCAATTAAACTTTTAAACACTTTAACAACTCAGATCTAATAACCAACACTACTCAGTCATTACAGAATGTATACCAGAAACATATAATAGTGTAGTCCACTATCCAACAATGTTTAACTTGTAAAACATAGAAATGTTCAAACCAAAAAATTCACACAAGTATTGACACCAAGATTTATAGTGGAAACCCAATTTGGGAAAAACCACTTTGTAACATGTTACTAATATTTTCACTCTTCTGAAGTGAGCTCTGTGAAAAGCCAACCCTGTCAAAGGTTTACAAACACACTGCTAGGTGTGACCCTGTTAAAGGATTTCAACCACCCTGTTAGGAGTGCGCCTTGTTAGAGGACTTAAGTACATTCCATTAGAATGTAACCTTGATTAAAGGATTTATACAATGACTATTAGGTCAACCTTGACTAAAGGATTTGGACTGATACAATGGTTAGAAATTAACAATAGTGTTTGATCTGAAAACATACAAATCACTTTGCAAATAAAAGATCCAATTCTTACATATATGTTGGCTTAATGACTGAGTTCCATTTCTATCTCCATCACTGATCTGCTCGAAAATCCCTTCAATCAATCACAACTCTGATCAACTCCTTCACCTTTAGCCTTTCTGATTTTTCAATCAATAATATCAACAACTCCAGCATCTCTCTTTAACCTCGCACTTAGGTTTTCCTTAATACATCTTCGATAGGTAGATTCATCTTTTTCTACTTAATCTCCTCTGTAGATCTTAGGGTTAGGTCAGATTCATCGAATCCTTCCAACATTATGTTCTTTGTCCATCCTTCTAGAAACATCTTTAATCTCTTTATTGGAATCACAATAAAATGGTTTACTGTGCATTAAATGCTCCATACAGTCAATTAATAAAGTCAACATGATTTACATAATCCAAGAATTCAACTATGTCGGCTAGGAATCTGAATTCTTCCTCAAATGTAAATTACTGACGCTCGGTCAATACTGTGTTCAACTCCTCGGTCATCACTGCGTAGCTTGGTCATCTCTTCAAACTATTTCCCTTAGCTAATGTTGTCTCCCTTGGCAATAAACTGATGTTTGGTCAACACTAAATTTACTCGGCATATACTGGCTCGGTCAACACTAACATCACTCGGCTTAAACTAGATTTCTTCACTTTTGCTCGGTTAAGCCTACTTGTTCAGTCTTGCTTCTTACTTAGATAAAAAATACATTATCTTATCATTGTGCCACATAATCAAGTACTCATTGAAGTATCAAATAACTCAACCTTTCTCTAGGTTCTATTGTTATCACCCTTTCCCTAATCCTTCTCATCAATCAATAGATATAATACTTTTTTAGATAGCAACAGTCTTACCAGTTAAGGTTTGACATCAATGACAATACAACAATTGCTTCAATTTGCAGTTTCTAACAATCTCCCTCTTTGGCATTGATGGCAACACCATATGAATAACACATGATTCACCAACCAATCCAAAACTTGTCTTTGCATCAGAAACATTTGTAATATCCTTAGCTTCATTCTGATTCTAAATCACTTAGCCTAGCTTGCTTGACCATCCACACAGTTACTCCCTCTGAATCTTTTCTGTGCCTCTCTTCCTCTGATTCTTTGAATGATTTCCTCTTTTATGTGTTTGCATCTCTGAATCTCTCCCTCTTTGACAATAATTCCAAAGCAACATCTAGAACTTGCATCTTTCATATGTAGATGTCATCTTGTCAGTTCAGTAACAATATTTCTCCCTCTGTCATCTTTCTTATGACTGATTATAACTTTGCTGTACTTTTCACAACTCTAGGCTGCTCCTAAAGTGTGACCTTTTGTGCAGCACATTTGATGCAGTGCTCCTAGCTTGACTAGGCAGCCTCAGTTAGGGGAAGAACCCCTAATTTACCTCTCAGATATTCATGAGCCTCCTTAGGTAAGGCTTTTGTGAATATTTCTGGTAGTTGTTCCTTTGTATTCACATATTCCATTCTCACCTCTTTATCTTGTACCGATTCCCTCAAGTAATGATACTTGATGGCAATATGTTTAGTCTTTGTGTGCATCACTGGATTCTTTGATAGGTTTATAGCACTTGTGTTGTCACAGTAAAGGAAAACTAGTTCATTGATATCCTCTTTCATGTCTTTCAACAATTTCTTAATCCATACCAGATTTAAATAGCTCACTGAAGCTACTACATACTCAACTTCAACTGTAGATTGGGAAATGCAATTTTGTTTCTTGCTTGTCCAGGAAACTAATCTCTATCCAAGAAAGAAAGCTCCACCACTAGTACTTTTTCTATCATCCACATTTCTTGCCCAATCTGCATTAGTATAGACTCTCAGTTCAAATCTCTCATGCTTCTTGTAGTACAATCCATTGTCTTCTGTCCCTTTCAAATATCTCATTATTCTCTTTGCAACCATCATATGACTTTCCTTAGGATTGGTAGAGAATCTTGCCACAATTCCAACTGCTAGAGCAATATCTGGTCTATTGTGAACAACATATTGCAACTTTCCAATCATGGATCTATACAAAGTTTGGTTTACTTCACCAGCATCATCATTTTTAGACAGTTTCTATCTAGTAGCCATGGGAGTACTTACTAGCCTTGAATCCTCCATACCAAGGGTTTTCAATATATCTTTGACATATTTAGACTGTGTGATAAAAATACCTTTCTCCATCTGATAGACTTGCAAAACAACAAAGAATGTTATCTCACCAAACATAGACATTTCAAACTCAGTTTGCATCTCATTTGAAAATTTCTTACACAGGGCATCTTGTCCTTCAAATATGATATCATCTAAAAAAATCTTAGCTAACAAGATCCCTTTACCTTCTTCATCTTTCATGTACAGATTGTTGTTGTCATTTGTCCTTGAGAATCCAATCTATATCAAGTAATTGTGCAGCCTCTCATACCATGCTCTGGGGGCTTGCTTCAATCCATATAACACCTTATTTAGCTTGCAAACCATGTGTCTCTTGTTTGGATCAACATATCCTTCAGGTTTCTCAATGTACACTTCTTCTAATATACCATTAAAAAATGCAGACTTGACATCCATTTGGTATACCTTGAAATCTCTATAGGCAGCATATGCAAGTAGAGTTCTCACTCCTAATTTTTCTATAGGTGCAAATGTCTCCCTATAGTCTATTCCCTCTTCTTGTGCATAACCCTTGCATACCAGCTTTGCTTTGTTCCTTGTGATTTGTCCATGTTCATTAAGCTTATTTATGAATACCCATTTAGTTCCAATGACATTTTTATTTTCTGGTCTTGGCACCAGAGTCCAGGTATCATTCTTTTCTATTTGGTCTATCTCCTCATTCATAGCTTGAATCCAGTCTTCATTCTCTAATGACTCCCTTGTTGTCTTATGCTCAAACTCACATAATAGACATGTAGGATCTCTTAACTTGCTTCTCGTCAGAACTCCAGTTTCTTTATCTCCAATGATTTTCTTAGGCTTGTGATGTCTCCTTACATAATGTGCCAAAGTAGGTTTAGCTTTCTTTTCTCCTTGCTCTTCAGGTTCATCAATAAGATTATCAAATTCAGCCTCTAATTGCTTGGCAACCTCTTCCTGATGCTCAAAAGCATCCTCCTATCACTTGACAACATCCTCTTGATGCTCAACATTATCTTCCTAATGCTTGACATTGCTTACCTAAGACTCTACATCAGGTGCAAGTGTGTTACTTGCCTCTCCTTCTTCTATATAGACAAAATATCTATAATCTTCAGGTTCTCTTTTGCTTTCCCATTCATTTTTCTCTAGATATTCATCAACCTTCACATTTACACTTTCCACAATTTTGTTAGTGTTAGAGTTCAAACACTTGTAAGCTTTACTCTTTGTGGAATAACCTAGGAATATGCCCTCATCACTTTTAGCATCAAAATTTCCATTCCTATTATCTTTTAGTATATAGCATTTTCTCCCAAAAATTCTAAAGTATTTTACATTAGGTGCATAACCGCACCATAATTCATAAGGTGTAACATTTGTATCTTTTTTTATTTGTACTCAGTTTAAGGTATAAATAGCTGTAATTACAGCTTCTTTCCAATACTTTTGTGAACATTCTTCTCAATCATTAGTGTCCTTGCACAATCCATGATAGATCTATTCCTTCTCTCTGCTATACCATTATGTGGAGGTGTTCTAGGTGTAGACATCTGTCTCTTGATTCATCTATCATTGCAGAACAAATTGAACTCATTTGATATAAACTCTCCACCTCGGTCAGATCTTAGACATTTTAGGTTTCTACTTGTCTCCTTTTCAACCTTAGCTAAATACAACTTAAACAACTGAAATGCATTAGATTTTTCTTTTAAAAACATTGTAGTCATCATCCTAGTGTAATCATCAATAGATAGAATAAAGTATTTAGCACCACAATAGCTTTGTACACCCATAGGTCCACAAAGGTCAATATGAACCAAATCTAAAACATTTTCAGAAGTAAAAGTCTTGCTCTTGAAACTAGACTTTGTCATTTTACCCAACTGATATTGTTTGCACATCACATTACCAAGTTTTCTTCTTTTTACTAATATTTACCAGATTGTCAAAGTTAACATGACATAGCCTCTTATGCCATAACCATATATCATCAAGTTGTACAATCAAGCATGTCTCTTTAGATAGGTCTAGATAGAACAAATTACCTCTTGTTTATTCTCCACTCCCAATCAATTCACCAGTGGCATCAAATATTTTAGCCTTTCAGTGATGAAACTCCACTTGGTAACCAGTGCTATTAAGCTATGCAACACTTAGAAAATTATAATTAAGACCTTCAACCCAACAAGCATTTTCACAAGTGATCTTATCAGTCAGCTTAATTAATCCTTTACCCTTTACAAGACATGGTGCATCATTACGAAACTTAACACTTCTACCTTTGTAATGATCTAGGGTATCAAATTTACTTTTGTCACCAGTCATGTGGTGTGAGCAACCACTATCAATAATCTATTTATCACCTTTGTTCACATAAGAAACAAGTGCAGTTTTCTCATCTTCATTAGACTCATCTTTCATAGCAACATGGACTACTTCAATTTCAAAATCATCATTATCAGTGTCATTTTCTTCTTCAGCAATGTAACAAGATTTCTTACCTTTATCCTTGTAGTCCTTGTACCTTCGGTAACCTCTATTTTCTCTCTTGTCTTTATACTTGCTTTCTCTTTCCTCATCCTTGTCATCCCTGTCAAGACATCTTGCAGCTATATGGCCAAATTTGTTACATGAAAAACATATGATAGGAAGTTTACCTTTATATTTTCCTTTTCCTCTTTTCAATCTTCTAGCCATAAGAGCTTCAAGATCCTCTAGTTCCTCATCAGAAGTGTCACTACCACTTTCACTATCACTTATACATCTTTCATTTTCCTTCTTAGACTTATGCAAAACCATTTGTGACTTGAATGTAGATTCAACATTAGCAACATTGAAGTTATCATAATTAGAAAGCTCAAAAGCAGTGAGCTTACCAACAAGACTTTCCAGTGTTAGAACATTACCAGGGTTACATCTAGATTCTTGAATTGCTGAAATTTTGATGGCATATATAGGACACAAAGTTCTCAATACATTTCCAATAACAATCTCATCATCAATAGTTCCATTAGCTCCTCTAATAGCATTTACAACCTCCTTGATCCTACCACAATATTGAGCAATATTTTCACCTTCTTGCATTTTCATTTCATCAAACTGACCTCTCAGGATTTCAACTTTTTCCCTTAGTACATTTATGTCACCGCCATAGGTATTTTTAAGAGTGTCCCACATTTTCTTTGCATTTGTGCAATCTTTAATGTCTTCAAATTTATGATAGCTTAAGGTAGATGCAATCTCCAACATTACTTGATTGTGTTCTTGTTTAGCTCTCATCTCCTCGACAGTCAAAGGTGCAGTAGGTGTAACACAGTCATGTTCAACATAATATTTCACTAAGTCACTAATACTAGCTAGGTGCAGTTTCATCAGACTCTACCATGTAGGGAAGTTCTCCCGATTCAACTTCGGTACCTCCTTTTTATACATCTTGATCATTTACTTCAAGTACCTTTAAAATTGTTCTGTGTAAGCACCAACAACTCTAATACCAATTGTTAATATGATTTAGAATGATCAAGAGGGGGGGTGAATCAATTCTTCTCAGGTCCAGATGTATCAATTAAACTTTTAAACACTTTAACAACTCAGATCTAATAACCAACACTACTCGGTCATTACATAATGTATACTAGAAACATATAATAGTGCAGTCCACTATCCAATAGTGTTTAACTTGCAAAACATAGAAATGTTCAAACCAAAACATTCACACAAGTATTGACACCAAGATTTATAGTGGAAACCCAATTTGGGAAAAACCACTTTGTAACATGTTACTGATATTTGCACTCTTCTGAAGTGAGCTCTCTGAAAAGCCAACCCTGTCAAAGGTTTACAAACACACTGCTAGGTGTGACCTTGTTAAAGGACTTCAACCACCCTGTTAGGAGTGTGCCTTATTAGAGGACTTAAGTACATTCCATTAGAATGCAACCTTGATTAAAGGATTTATACAATGACTGTTAGGTCAACCTTGACTAAAGGATTTGGACTGATACAATGGTTAGAAAGTAACAAAAGTGTTTGATCTGAAAACATACAACTCACTTTACAAATAATAGATCTAATTCTTACATATAAGTTGGCTTGCTGACTGAGTTCCATTTCTATCTCCATCACTGATCTGCTCAGAAATCCTTTCAAGCAATCACAACTCTGATCAACTCCTTCACCTTTAGCCTTTCTGCTTTTTCAATCAATAATATCAACAACTCCAGCATCTCTCTTTAACCTCACACTTAGGTTTTCCTTAATACCTCTTTGATAGGTAGATTCATCTTTTGCCACTTAATCTCCTCTGTAGATCTTAGGGTTATGTCAAATTCATCGAATCCTTCCAACGTTATGTTCTTCATCCATCCTTCTAGAAACATCTTTAATCTCTTTATTGGAATCATAATAAAATGGTTTAATGTGCATTAAATGCTCCATATAGTCAATTAATAAAGTCAACACAATTTACATAATCCAAGAATTCAACTATGTTAGCTAGGAATTTGAATTCTTCCTCAAATGTAAATTACTGACACTCAGTCAATACTGTGTTCAACTCCTCGGTCATCACTGCGTAGCTCAGTCATCTCTTCAAATAGTTTCCCTTGGCTAATGTTGTCTCCCTCGGCAATAAAATGATGTTTGGTCAACACTAAATTTACTCAGCATATACTGGCTCGGTCGACACTAACATCACTCGGCTTAAACTAGATTTCTTCACTTTTGTTCGGTTAAGCCTACTTGTTCAGTCTTGCTTCTTACGTAGATAAACAATACATTATCTTATCATTATGCCACATAATCAAGTACTCATTGAAGTATCAAAGAACTCAACCTTTCTCTAGGTTCTATTGTTATCACCCATTCCCTAATCCTTCTCATCAATCAATAGATATAGTACTTTATTAGATAGCAACAGTCTTACTAGTTAAGGTTTGACATCAATGACAATACAAAAATTGCTTCAATTTGCAGTTTCCAACACATTTGACAATGGGAAGTGCCTACACAACACCTTGATTTGATTCATTTGCTGAGATTTTGACATTAGAGCAGTCCATATTGATGAGTATGGGGATTCTCAAGTATTAAAGGTAAGAAAACCTCACACTTCATTTTGGTAAGATGAAATTAATTGCAAGTTTGGAGCCCCAATTTGAAGACATCCCATGAAGTGAGGACTTATGAACCAAGGCTACATCAATCTTCTATCAAGCATTCAAGAATTTAAAACATTTTCAGCATTAAGATGGAGCCACAAAAGGATTATGATGATGACTAGGAGATCACCGACTGATGATTGATTTGTACTCTTCCTCTCTGAATTTGGGTATGGTTTCTTGTTATGTTTAGATACACATACTTGTGTTTCATATCTATGCTTGTTACATTCTCTCAATGACACATTGATTCTATTTTCATATAGATTTTACTTTATTACAGTAGGGTAGATCTCCACATTGCATTTATGCACTTTAGCTCATAGCAATTTAGACATACTCTAGATTCATGAGCACTACACACATTATCTCTATTATATTGGCTATATGTGGAGGTGGGAATTACCAAAATAGGAGGTTGACCAAGGAAAACCCCTATATAACCACCCACACACATACATTCTTGAGAGAAACTGACCCCAGAATTAGCTATTGGAACTTTTATGCCATCCCAACACTGAGACAAACATTATGTAATTTTTCCCAGTAGAAAACCCTAGGTATAGAACAATCAAATGTTTTGTACCTCGGTATATAACATCTTAGACATTTTGTTCCATGCCAAATAAGTGAAATTTTAGGTTCAAATAGATAATGGGTTTAGGATCTAAAATTATTAGTTACAGGTATTTTCAAGATTTCGATAGTCAAAAATTTAGATTTGAGTCTTCATTTCTCCTATTTTGATTCTAGGTCCATTCAAATTTAATTTTATCTCTTTCTACATCTACTTTTCAGTTGATTATACCACCTCTTTATCTTGATTAGTTATTTACATATTAGTCTTATTCATCCCTTTTCTGATTATAAGTAGAAAAGGAATAGAAACCTCAAGAGAAAAAATATTGTATTTGCGTCCCTCTTACTAGGTGGTGCTGATATGATTTGTTTTAAGTGATAATGGTCTTCACTTGGTTTTCTTGGGAAAATTTTCAAAACACTCCAACTAGGCACCAACTTGATAGGCCGGTGTGGGGGAGAATAATCTATTTTAGGGCCAGTAGAAAGACTCTAACTTTCACCGGGGGATGGATAACTAAAAGTTAGTTCTACCTGCCAGGTTGAAGCTGTTAAATCACTATACCGGGTTAGGCCTCTCTACCCTGAAACCTCCATGTTTATCCATAGCTTCTCTGATGCTCCCCCACCTCTGCTACTGGGTCTCTCCTCCTCTCTAGCCCCTACTATTTTATGGGCTACATCTTGAACTGCTTCACCCCTATCCTAGTTTATATCGAGATGCATGCAAAGGGCGCTTCTTAACCTGGTTGAGGTGGAATCCTTGCTGGTGGAAACTGGAACTCAAATGACTGCCCAAGGGATAGGTGGAAACAGGGAATAAGGTGGGTAAGTATCTCACCCATCACATAGGTTCTCTATTATAAAAGCTAAAGGAAAAAGTATTCTCTCACTATCACAACTTGCTTTCGCTCGGACTACTATTGGAATAACTCCACTATTGGTCTCGCTAGCGTGAACTATTGGACTATCAAAAGATGCACCTATAGCAAAGACATGAGCTTTAGAAGGACCAATGACTTTAGGAGAAAGTAATAGCGTGAGAGGTAGTAGCACCGGGAACATCCATATCTTCGACATAGGCCCCTTTAAATGGTTGAGCAACCCTTTTAGTAGTTTAAGCAGTTGATCCAGTAGTGGAGTACCTAGTTATAGGTAATAGTCCTAAAATATAACCTCCAAGGTTATATCACAAGACTAGTCTCCCACTTGGTCTTCTTCACTCTGACCAAATCAAGGACAACACAAGTCTACTAGGAGATACAATTCCTCACTACAAGCCTTCAATCTTGAAGACAAACTAATACCCTAACCCCTTTTCTTAACATGATCACTTCACCCAATCAACCACAAGAAATGTGTGAATACTTCATTATGTTTAACTAACCACCGATCCACAATTTGACCCCTTAAAACCACTGGTAAAGATTCACACCCCAATCTTTCAATATTAGGCCTAGTAGGAGGCCTAATTGCTAGTAGCCCTCCAAACTGCCTTTTTGGAAATTAACTCCTCAATCACTTGAACAAGGCCATAATAAAATCATAGATTTGGATACCCTTTTAGGGAAATTACAAAATATCTCAAAATCAGAATTGGGTATTGTTTTTAACTGGGTCAACCCTGGCTGCACCCAACATGCCTAATTATCTCAAGAAAAGGGTTTAGGTACCAAAATCTTTTCCAATCACTTCTAATGGTCACAAGGCTATTTAAATGAGGTCTTTCCATCCCTAAGGACTCCCAATCCACCATCATTTTGCATCCACACATCCTTTAATCACCATTGTAACATCGTTTCTTCTCAAACTAGGCTTGTCACAAGGTCATGCCAAGCCTAGGGCTTTGTGGAAAAATTCAAATTTTGATTCCAAAGGTCTTAAACCTTTTGAATTTACTTTATTATAAAATAACCTAGCATTTCCCAAAGAACCATCCAATTCTCACGGTGGAATGTTAGGATATCATCCTTAGTTCTCAAACCCTTAGGGTTTGATGTCTTCCTGAACCAGTCCTAGTAAATTTGATATAAAATAAAAATTGTAGATACAAATAAAATCAAATCAATTGTAGTAGGAAGTCAACACAATCCTTTAACATTTCATAAAAAATTAGTCCCCTTATGTGTCCTTACTAGGTCGTACACTTACATAGAACAACAAAAAATAGAGTAAAAGCCAAGTTTTGTGGAATCAAAATTTCTTTATTTGCCCAAATCTTTAAGAAAAACATAAAAAATCATTCATAGAGGCTTAAATCAATCTCATGAATGTCTACAACCATATTCCAACTTCCTAGCCATTGGAGACAACAAATTCAAAAAGTTGCTAAGTAACCTTTTTACATCTTTTGGTACACTTTTGCATTTTTTGCATTTGTCACATTAAAGTAACTCAAATGCCTTCAAACCTAATCAACTAGGACAAAATAGACACAAAATGAAAGTAAATACCTATTTCACACATCTTTGGAATGTTTGACCAATTTTGACCAATTTTGACCAATGAGCAATTAGGCAAACAATTGAACCTTCAAGACTATTTGGCCTTACAATTAGGTCCCATATAACAAGAAAACAAAAATGGCTTAAAGTCCTTATTAATAAAATGACAAGACTTCCCCAAAAAATCAAAAGATTCACCATGGATCATCTTGGGTGCCTTTGCACCATGCTCCCTGGGCAACAAGAAACTCTAGCCCCTTGAGTTTCAAGTTGTTGAAGAGTAGTACCATTTTTTATGATGTCATGTTTAGACATCTATGTTGTCTATAATTTTGGAAGACCTTCCCACTTGACTAGATACTCCTTATATGCTCCTTTCCTAGTATTATTAATCACCTTAGAATCCAAGATGGATTCTAATTGCAAGGGATGACTTGGAGGAAGGTCTTTAACCCAATTTGCATCTATCCAAACATCTTCACTATCCATGCCTACATTAGCATCCTTAGGGGCCTTGTAAGTGAAAAAATATACAACATTAAATATGGGAGAGATACCCAGACCCGGAGGCAACTTAATTTAATAAGAATTATGACCAAATTTATGGACAATTATGCAAGGTCCAATCTTCTTCATAAGAAACTTAGTGGATTGACCTTTAGGAAGCCTCTTTTTCTTGAAACAAGCCATGACCAAGTCCCCTATCTTGAACTGGACATCTCTCCTCCTTTGGTTTTCTCTAGACTTGTATTTGGAAACATTATTTTCTAGGGTATCCTTTCACATTATCATGCACTTCCTTCATGCTAGCTACAAATTATTCTCCTTGAGCACATCTTTTCTCCAAACCATTCAATTCCCTCAGATGGAAACCATACACCACTTCAAAAGGGTTCTTACCTATGGTTCTATTTATATTGTCATTGTATACATATTCTTCCTACCCTATATAACCATGTCCCATGCCATGCAATGCTACTTGGTAAGACACCTCAATAGGTTACCCAAAGACCTATGTACCATCTTAGTTTGGCCATCAGTCTGAGGATGGTATGTAGATGAAAAGGAGATTTGATTACCAAGTTTCTTCCATAATGTTCTCCAGAAGTGTCCCACAAACTTGGGGTCTCTATTAGTCACAATGTTCATTGGTAGACCATGTATCCTAAAGATCTCCTTAAAGAAGAGGCCTGCAACGTATGATGCATCATTTGTGCTTTTGCATGGTACAAATGAGCCATTTTACTAAATCTGTCCATAATAACACTAAAACTATCATAACCCCTTGGATTTTTTGGAAGTCCAAGCACAAAATCCATACTTTTGCTTTCCCAAGGTTTATTGGGAATGGGCAGAGGTTGATACAATTCGGCATTTTTGAATACACCCTTAGCCCTTTGACAAATAAGACAACTTGCAACATAATTTCTAACAATAGTTTGTACTCTAGGCCAGTAATAGAATCTGGTGACTTGTCTAAGCCAAAATGGCCTCCCAATGTGCCATTATGCTTCTCCTTAATTAATGTATTTATATGGTTATTAAATCTTTTTTTATGTATACATTTAATTAATTAATAACCTTGCAACTTTATGCCTTTTGAAAAATATAATATTTTAATTTAAAACATTAGAACATTATTATTTTAATGGGTAAAATTTTTATAACCCTAGTTATCTTGTAGGGTAATTTTATTGACCTTATTTTATCATTTTATGTATGGATGTTATATTTGCGTTTCTATCTAGGTTAGTAACCTGGTTCTCGATAGGAACCATTAGGGTTACTAATGCGATTGAAATTCATCATTATTTTTAATTAAACCCTTTTTGGGTGTGTTGACCCAACCGTTGAATTTTTATTGTTATCTATGTTTTTAATTTCCCTTTGGTTTATTTCTTTTATTATTTTTTGTTTGAACCTTGTTAGGGTTTCTTAGAGAGCTAGTTAGGGTTCCAAGTTAACTAATGCAGTTAACAACCAAGAGATGTTGACAAGCCAGCACATGCCATGATACCCATTGTGAGTTACCTTGTGTTGGGTTATGAGATCATTCTTGTTGAGTGTTCCTTAGTGTGTTAGCCTTGTTGTTTTTTTTTTTTTTAAAAAAAATATTGTGTGTTTTGCCCTCATTTTGGGCATGACATTTTGGTATCAGAGCACAGTTTTAACTCTAGGGACCTAAACTCATTGTGTTTTCAACACATATCTTATTTTTAACCTTGTGTAGGATGCCTCTAGTCACGCGTAATGGTTGTTTCCATGGGTGAAGTGCTAGGGTTTCCTGTGTGGCATTAGAGAATGTTGAGCAGTTAGCAGAGGGAGTAGGTGGTGAGCAAGGACCTCCCCCTATGTCGCAATTGAATTCCAACCAGGACATTCTAAATGCACTTTAGAATCTCACTGGTATTATCATGGATAGATTTCCTATAGGGGGTCAGTGGACTGAGATCTGTGAGAGGAGTAGGATCCCTCCTCCTAGACATGTTGAGGGACAAGCATATCATGAGGGTGAATTAGTTCACATGCCAGAGCCACCACCTAATGTAGTGCTAAGAGTGCCCCATGATGCATGGGATATGATTAGGGAGTTTCTTCACCTTCAGCCACCATCTTTCATAGGATCTACAGATGGGATTAAGGCCGAGGCATGGTTCTTGAGCCTTGAGCATTGCTTTGGGTTGCATCCTTATGAGAGCAACCTAAATGCATGCTTTGTAATGCATATGTTGAGAGGGACTACTTCTACATGGTGGAAGTAGGAGGAGTATAAGAACCACTTGGTTATAGATACCCTCTCATGGGACACTTTTCTAGAGAGGCTCAGAGCCAAATACATGTTAGAGCACTTCAGGCAGCACCAAATTAGTGAGTTTCATGACCTTCAATAGAGGGGTGTTACAGTGGCTCAGTATAAGAGCAAGTTTCTCGAGCTCCTTCCATACGTTGATTATATGAAGGATGAGAAATTGCAGGTCAACTGCTTCATTAAGGGGTTGAAACATGCTATTTTTGACAAAGTGCACATGGTACCTCTAGAAGATCTTTGTTACACTATTGAGAGGGCCATGATAGCTGAGGAGATCCATAACAAATCTCATGATACATGGGATAGGTCTCAGAATCATAATCCCACACCTCAATCTTCCAATTTTTAGAGATCTCATTGGAAGGGGAATAAAAGGCATTCATCATGATCCTTTAGATCCCCTCAGCCACAATAGCAACACCAGTCACAACAGAGTCAAAGGTAGAGACCTCTTTAGGGTCAGCAAGGCTCTAAGCCCAAGCAGTGGCAGTCATAGGGTCCTCGATAGGATCAGAGGTCATAGAATCAATATGCACCTCTAGATAGGACCCAACAGTCTTCTAGAGGTGGTTTTAGTGAATCTATGATGATAGGGGGACAACAAAAGTCTAGGCCATAAGGGATTTAGATTCAGACATGAGGCCCATGTTACACTTGTGGTGCTATGGGACACATTGCTAGGGATTTTTCATCAGGTTGTCCAGCTGGTAGTTAGAGGGTGTTAGCTTTAGAGCCTACAGTGGGAGACATGGGGGGATGTCATCAAGTTTTTGCAGTGGTTGATAACCGCTAGGCTGAGCATCAGGCTACAATTATTGAGGCCACAGGTAGGATTGGGGGTAGTAGCATTTCCATTCTCTTTGATTTAGGAGCTATTGATTCTTTCATTACTCCTTTTATAGTGGAGCATTGTGGGCTAGCGGTAGCTAGGCAGGATGTGAGTTGGGAGGTTGAGTTAGCCTTGGATGATAGGGTGTTAGTTAGTTCCTTGGTGAGAGGATGTCAAATATAGATAGGCGACATGACCACCACAATTGACCTTTGTATCATACCACTCAGATTCTATGATGTTGTTCTTGGCATGGATTGGCTTTATGCCTACAATGCCAAGATGGATTGTAGGTAGAAGAGAGTGGAGTGTGTGGATGATTTTGGTGTGTCCTCAATAATTTTTGGAGTTTAGAGGCACATATCGCTTTGTGTGATTTCCACTATGCAGATTAAGTGATGTAAGCAAAAGGGGTTCTAGTTATTTTCCATCACTATTAGTGACAAAGAGGAGGTGGAGAAGGAGCCTTGCCTCAATGACCATCCCATTTTGTAGGAGTTTGCAGATGTCTTTCCTTCAGAGGTACCTGGTATGACACCACCTAGAGAAGTGGGTTTTCATATTGACCTTGTGCCAAGAGCTAAGCCTGTATCTCAAGCACCTTACAAGATGACTACCCACGAGCTCAATGAGCTCAAGATTTAGTTGGAGGAGCTCTTGGAGAAAGGGCATATTCATCCTAGTGTGTCACCATGGGGTACACTTTTCATATTCATTAAGAGGAAGGAAGGATCTCTTAGGTTGTGAATGGATTACCAACAATTGAATAAAGTGACCATTAAGAATCAGTATCCACTTCCTAGGATTGATGATTTGTTTGATCAACTTTAGGGTGCTCATGTATTCTCTAAAATTGATATGAAGTTAGAGTACCTTCAATTGAGGATTTTTGAGAGTGATATCCACAAGATTACATTCTGTATGTGTTATGTCCACTATGAGTTCACTGTGGTTCCTTTTGGTCTCATGAACTATCCAGCTATATTCATGAGTCTCATGATTGGAGTATTCCGCTCATTCTTAGACAAATTTGTGGTGGTGTTCCTAGATGATATTTTGATCTACTCTCAAGATGAGAAGGAGCATGAGGATCATTTGGGATAGGTTTTGCAATGCTTGAGAGATAGTCATTTGTTTGACAACTTGTCGAAGTGTGATTTCTTTAGGTCAGAGACTCACTATCTTGGCCATGTGATATCAGGAGATGGGATCGCAATCAACCCATCAAAGATTAGAGCTATCATGGATTGGCCAACACCTACCACTATGACCGAGGTCAAGAGTTTCATGGGTCTTGCAGGCTATTATAGATGGTTTGTTGAGGGGTTTTCCAAAGTGTCACATCCTATCACATCCCTTCAAAGAAAGGGAAAGAATTTTGAGTGGACAGAGAGGTGTGAGAGAGCTTTTTAGGAGCTCAAGAGAGCACTCACCAGTGCACCTATCCTTTCAGTGCCAGATCCTTCAATAGAGTTTGTGGTTTACACAGATGCATCTTTAGATGGGATTAAAAAAGTCCTTATGCAGGGTGGTCGAGCTATTTCTTATGAGTATAGGAAAATCAAGACTCACGAGCTTAACTACCCTACCCATGACCTTGATCTTGCAATAGTGGTGCATGCTTTGGTGTGATGGAAACATTTCCTTTTGGGGCATCGATTCGAGCTTCATTCGAACCATCAGAGTTTGTAGTAGCTATTTATTTAGTTGAATCTTAATGCTCGATAGAGGAGGTGGATGGAGTTCCTTTACGAGTATAACTTTGATTTTCATTACATCAAGGGTAAGGAGAACTTGGTTGTAGATGCCTTGAGGAGATGTCATGAGCTTTTAGCTATGACTTCTAGCACAAATTTGAGAGGGCGCATTTTGCAGCACTTTCCTGAGGATGGATTTTATTCAGAGGTTTGTTAGATGGTTCAGGCTCAGAGACCCCTTGAGGGGAAGTTCTCAAATTATACCCTTGAGTCTAATGGCCTTCTTTGTCATAGGGGACACATTTATGTACCTTCTTCCAGTGGGTTGCATTATTAATTATCCTTGAGGCTCATAGAATACCCTATGTAGCGCACCCCAGAGTTAAGAAGTTGCATGCAGATTTGAGGCATCTTTTCCATTGGCCGGGTACGAGGATGCATATTTTTGAGATTGTGGATAGATGCTTGGAGTGTCAGAGAGTTAAGGCAGAGCACCGCTATCTAGGTGGGCTTCTTCATCCACATGAGGTACCTGAGTGGAAGTGGGACATTATATGGATGGACTTCATTGTTGGTCTTCCTATGTCATCTCATCACCATGATGCCATTATGGTGACAATGGATAGGTTGACCAATGTGGCCCACTTTTCACCCATTCGTACTACTTTCACAACACCTGTAGTGGCACAAGTATTATTGTGAGATATTTTTAGGGTTCATGGAGTTCCTCGTAAGATTATATCTGATAGAGATTCTCTATTCACTTCTTCCTTTTGGAGAGAGTTGCATACAACTTTGGGCACTAGGCTCAATTTTAGTATAGCTTATCATCCTGAGACAGATGGTTAGAATGAGAGAGTCAACCAGGTGTTGGAGGATATTCTTCACATGTATGTGATGGATCATCAGGCTAGGTGGGAGGAGTAATTGCATTCGGTGGAGTTTTCCTATAATAATGGGCATCATTCATCTTTGGGTATGTCACCTTATCAAGCTTTATATGGTAGCCCTTGCAGGACGTCTTTGAGTTGGGATAGGATTGATGATAGAGTAGCCATTGGGCCGGAGTTGGCTAGAGAGATGGAGCAATAGGTAGACCTGATTAGGAAGCATTTTAGAGAGGCTTAGAATAGGAAAAATAAGTATGTGGATGAGAAGAGGAATGATCATGTCTACATGGTTGATGATAAATTCTTCTTGAGAGTGTGACCACATAAGATCCCAATCTATTTTGGAAAGGGTTCTAAGCTTGTACCTCACTTTGTTGGACCTTTTGAGATCTTAGAGAGGATAGACCCAATTGCATATCATCTAGCTCTGCCACCTAGTATGTCACGCATCCACAATGTGTTTCATGTTTTTGTATTGAGGAAATGTATTTATGATTAGTCTGATATTATTGATTGGGATGCTTTACAGGTGGAGTCAGATGGGCAGCTATCACTGGAGCCCATTTGTATTTTATCTCGCTGGATGTTGGCCCTTCGAGGTCGAGAGATGGACTAGGTTACAATCCAGTGGGATTTCTATGATGAGGTTACAACATCATGAGAGGATGCAGTGTAGATGAGAGAAAATTATCCCCATATTTTTGATGAAATCTAGGAGGAAGTTCATGCCTAGGGGGAAGGATGTGATGCCTCACCTCGTACCATCATTTCATAGCAGATTATTTCCACCTTATGATTATCATGATGATACATTATTTTGTTATGTTGGACTATTTGGACAGGGATTTTATGTTTTTGATACTATGTGATGACCTATGATTATGTGGATGATGATTTAGGACATATTTCATGCTTTGAATTTTAGGTCTTGATGTTATGGTATTTGATGAATTATTTAATTTAGAATATTATGCTTTAGTTTCATGTAGATGCAATAAATATTTATGTGACATGAACATGACTAAGGAATTAGGTTATTTGATATATGCATGTGTTCTTGAAATAACTTCTTAGAAATTTAGAAATGCATGCTTGAGATTAAGTGAATTTCTTGTGATGTTGTGTAGTTGTAGTTAGATTATATAATGTATTTTTATGTGATTATTTATGATCTAATATATATATATATCATTGATCTTTCATGAACTACTAACATTTTCATCTAGTGTGTAGGAAATTGTCCATGGATTAAATAAGGGGAAATTAAAGATGGATGCATGTGAAAATCTTGTAAAACTAAGGTTAACTCCAAAGGGAGAAATAACCTCGTTGTTATGTATTAATGTTGTAAAGTAATGTTTGAATGTATTACTTAAATTGTGTTTATTTTATTTTATATTTATGTCTACTTGGCATGCCATGTGTGTAGTGATGTGTTGTGACTTTATGTGGTGTCAATTGACACATGTGTATATGAGTTGGCCAATTAAATTATTTATTGGTTGTCTTCCACCTTGGAGTTACCTTGTAGTATCCCAAGGTTAGGTATCTTGGTTGTTGAACCTTGGGAGGGAATCTTATTTTAAATTTTTGTGGGTCAATTCTTAGTAGAATTTTGAGAAGTTAAATGTAGCCCTAGGGTTTAGTAAGGGTTAAAATAAGATAATCTCATAGGTTCACTTTGGGTTGGGGGTCAAATTTTGACCAATAGGATGTTTTTGTCTCATTTTTGCCTCTTCTAAAAATGCCTTTTTAGAATGTGACAAAATTGGGAAGTGTGTCATGTCTTCCTCTCTTGAAAAATTTGAATTCCCCTCTTGTTGGAGAGAGAAGCCTTGTATAGTCTATCCAATCACCTTTAAGGTTAGGTAGGATGTTAGATAGGGTTTTCTTTTTAGTGGGAAGGAGAGGAATTTGGTAGGTTGATTGTCCACTCTCCAATTTTAGAGACTTCTAGTGGACTTAACAGATTTTTTTGGTGGACTTAGCAAAGGAAGGCTTGTAGGAAGGGAGCTCTTCTCAACTTTCATTTCCATAGCTTGAAGAAAGGTTGGTGCCCTTTCATGGAAGACTTGTGTTTCTTTACTTGTATGTTTATGCAAATTTTTGTGTGGTGTTTGTAAATGGATTTGTAAAGCTTCAAACTTGTCTTTCATGGCTTCTTGCATAGTGTATTTTGTTGGTTTTATTTTTGTTTCTTTATTTTGTTGGGTTGTGCAAGGATAAACTCACCCTTGGGAGAGAAGAGAGCCTTGAGGGTGAAGGGTTTTAGTTGAGAATGCCCAAATAGTGTAGAGTCCTTCCTCACAGAGGAAAGGGATAAGGTATGGATGTATGAGCTACATGTTGCCATCTTATCTTTGTATCTACTTATTTGGGGGTCATAAGGGATTTTACTTGTGTATGGAAAATGTAAGGAATAGTATTTTTGTGATGGCCTCGTGAAGGCATTTGTGTATGATTTTGAGCCTTTTTGAAGGCATTCAATATTATATCTTTTATGGCTTCTCCTACTTGGTTCATTTCCACCTTCACCCCTCTTATGGGTATAAGGTGACCCAATGTGTAAATCCATGGGAAGGGAATTTTATGTGAAATATGTATTTGCTGGTTTTTATTTGTGCATGTGTGCTTGAGCATGATTGTACCCCACCCATCTTTGTTTCCCCAAGCTCGGGGGTGGCCATGTAATGGCCTAGGTTGGGAGGTGAGCCTCCATGGTCAAAGTGGTTTTCTTTTGCAGATTTCTAAGTGAAAGAGTTGTTGTGGTTTCTTTTTTTTTTGTCATTTACTACTTGCAGATTTTTATGTTGTAAAAGGGCTAAAAAGCCACGTGTAAAGAAGTAGTGTAATAAAGGCCATGTAAATGCCTAAAAGCATGTAAAATGCTTGTAAAAGTTTGTATTTGTATTTGTAATGTTTCTCCATATTCTTCTATGCATTTCTAAAGAAAGAGAATGTAAAAAAGATGAGACCTTATGCTTTGAATGTAAAAAAACAGCTTGCTAGTTTTGTTTTCCATTTGCAAAAAAAGTTAGAATTTATTTATGTTTGATAATCTCTTCCCTATGTAGACAAAAGTTGCTTCAAGTATTTATTTGAAAGAGAAAAGTAATGTAGATTTTCTTTCCTAATAATCTATGTTAATAAAATGATTTCATTTTCATATCATGTTAGTTCAAAATTTAAAAAAAAGACTTGTATATACACCTATGTATATATACTTGTATATATACATAAATATATATACCCTTTTTGAAATACATTGCTATATTGATACTTTAAAAAAAAATTTAATATTGCATCCATTTCATGTTTTACTCTATGAGATATATTCATCACTATATATATGTATATATATGAATGTAATATACATATATAATGTGTATATTCTAAAATAGATGTGCAATAATCATTTCATCCTTCTTTATGTAAAACTAAATCTATATATATGGATATATAATATATATATATATATATATATATATATATATATATATATATATATATATATATATATATATATATTAATATATATTTAAATATATTAATATATAATATATATTCATATTATATGTACATATATATTAATATTAATATATATTACATATAATAATATATATGTAGATATATAATTATTAACAAATTATATTAAAAAATGAAATTTAATAACTCTTAAAAAACAAAAATTTTAAAAATAATTTAAAGAAATTTTAAGCTTGCGGGCAGGACTGTGTCCCCATCGCAACCCCAAAGGGGAAGCGGTGGGCACAACCACCGCATCCCATTTGGGAGTGGTGGACCTGCCACCGCCACCCCCTTGGGGGAACGGTGAGCATGCCCCCTGCCACCCAATGGGGTGCAAGAGGATTAGCCCCCTGCATTCCCATTGGGGGGATGCGAGTGGACAACCCCACCCTACCGCCAAGCCTTGCCCGTGGGCCGGTCTGCTACAACAATCGACATTCGGCCTTCCCTACAGGGATTTTTAAACAAAAACAAAATTACTTTATTTTACATATTGTTTTACACAAAAAAATAGCATCTCTCAGAAATATTTGAAGATTAAACTTGCAGTATAATTTTTTAAAACAAAAAGAAAGGGATTGACTGTTAAAAAATTACAGAGAAATAATTTGAGATTTAAAACAGAGACTAACATTTCTTTTATTAATTTATTTATCAAACCTATAGTAGGAGATAATGTGGATTACATCTAATTTAGCTATTACCTTGTTGGGTTATCTTTGATGTTGAAGACTTCTCTTTGTGTAGCCTTGTATATCTTTATTATAGTCTGAATATACTTCATAGTAGAAATCTTGTAGCATATATACACAAGTATATATGTTTGTATATAAACACTTGTGTGTGTGTATATACACACATGTATACTCGTGCATATACAAATCTTGGATTTTCCTTCACCTTTGCTCCATGCCCAAACCTACAATGCCAAAATGATGAAACTAGGGTTTGAGCCATGTTTTATTTATAGGTCTAACCCTAATTTTGAAATTAGGGTTAGGGCTGACTTTTGGAGCCATTTTTAATTTTGAAATTTATTAATTATGTTTTTCCTTTAATTCTAGTTTAGCTTTTTAATCACTGATTATTTTAATTTAATGACAGTTGACTTTGCACAACCACCTTTTTGAATTCTGATTTAATATTATTATTATTTTATATTCTTGAGATTTTAAGAAGATTCTCCTTTTATTGATTATTGAGATTTTAATTATTTGTTGTTGGATTACAGATATTAATTTATTTAAAATTTAGTAATGTTAAAAATCTAGTTAATGGACCTTTATTGTTTTAATAATATTCTTGAGATTTGTTATTTTCTGATTTGAAATTTAATATTTAATATTTATTTCTTATTTCTTATTATTATTGTTTTAATATGAAATTGGTGTTAATTTTAATATTTAAATTGATTATATTATTTCTAATATTTAAATGAATTATTCTAAGGGAGATTAATTAAATGTCCAAGGTGGGACTTAGGTAAATTATTTCTCCCTTGGCATTAATGTTAAATTTAATATTAATGTATTTATATGGTTATTAAATCTTTTTTAATGTATAAATTTAATTTTAATTAATAACCTTGCAACTTTATGCCTTTTGAAAAATATAATATTTTTATTTAAAACATTAGAACATTATTATTTTAATGGGTAAAATTTATAACCCCAGTTTTCTTGTAGGGTAATTTTATTGACCTTATTTTATCATTTTATTTATTGATGTTATATTTGTGTTTCTATCTAGGTTAGTAACATGATTCTCGATAGGAACCATTAGGGTTACTAATGCGATTGAAATTAATCATTGTTTTTAATTAAACCCTTTTGGGGTGTGTTGAACCAACCATTGACTTTTTATTGTTATCTAAATTTATAATTTCCCTTTGGTTTATCTCTTTTATTATTTTTTGTTTGAACCTTGTTAGGGTTTCTTAGAGACCTAGTTAGGGTTCTGAGTTAACTAATGCAATTAACAACCAAGGGATGTTGGCAGCCAACACATGCCATGATACCCCTTGTGAGTTAACTTGCGTTGGGTTATGCGATCATTCTTGTTGAGTGTTCCTTAATGTGTTAGCCTTGTTGTTATTTGTGTTTTAAAAAAAAATGTTGTGTGTGTTTTTTCCTAATTTTTGGGCATGGCAATTGATGAACATACATAAACAGAGGTTGAGGCTACCAAAGGAAAAGAGGAAAGAACATATAATGTACCTAATATGCCTAAGGTGGTGGGAATAGAAGATAAACCAGATGAAACAAGGAATGAAAAAATAGAAATCGATCCATCTTCATACATATCTAATGTATTGTTGGCAAGAAATACACTTAAAACACTTGGTTTGCAAGGACCTATTGATCTTGAGAACGTGGAGGAAGATGAACTAAGAAATTTTTTCATGTTAGCTCAAGCAAAAGAAATTGAGAAATCATTGAGCAAGAAGAAGGAAGGGAAACTACTATCTAGGGAAGTTGATGTACTATCAAAAGCCTTACCAAATGTGCAGATTAGCCAAGGTAATTTTGTATCTAACAGATTGGAAGATTTGATGACTAATTTTGATGCACATTTTGAATCCTTGGAGAAGGAAGGAGAGGGTAAAGTGGAGGAGTTTGTTAATGAAAGATTTCATCATTTATGCTCGTTGATAAGTCAAGATAAGAAATCTTTAGATTCTAGGATAATTGAGATTAAGAGAGATATTAAGGGAGGTAGTGTAGCTTTATAATTATTTGTAAACCCTTCCACTCGTGTTTCAAACATTGATAAGTGTATGAAGGAAAATGAGCAATGACTGGCAGATAATGAAAAATCCTTTGATTCATCAAAGGATTTTACATCTGATCATATGAAAGAAGTTATCAGAATTAATGACAAGATAAAAGTTTTGGAAGTGGAGAGATAAAGAATTCTTGGGAGATTCTCTGACTTGAGGAGTTTCATATTTCCTAAGCTAGATATTCTACAAAGAGTCTTAGATGTGTTAGTATTATAAGGCACTAAGGAGGGGGGGGGGGGGGGGGGGTGAATCAGTGCATCCAAAAATATTAAAATTTTAATAATTATCTTCCACAATAACCAACATGCAAATGATAATATAACAATGAAGCATAACATATAAAAAATTCATACACAATAAACATAAGACACAATATTTTTTCCTATGGAAACCCTTGTTAGATGGAGAAAACCACGTTTGGGAATGATACTCACAAATTTCAATAGTCCACTAATGAAATATTCCTTGTTTAGATAAATTACAATAGACCCTTCTAAGGTTATACCCAGTTAAGAGTATTAATAGCTTGATTAAGAACTACAACAGTCTTATTAAAGACTACCCTGTCAAGAGATTTAAAACTCCTTCGAAGACAACTCACCTTGTTAGAGGATTTATACTTTAGATTCTATTAAAGATCCTCCTCACCCTATTAGAAGTGACCTTGTTAATGGATTTATCTTGCCAATATATTAGAATCAACAAGTAAAGAGCGATCTGATGTTTGCAATCAATGCATGACAGATCTAATATATTCTTGATCAATTTCACTGCTCTGAATACTTTACTACCTTTGTACTATCTTCAACAATCTTCATTAGTCACCACATACCATCGCAACAACACAATAATTTTTTTTATAATCACTTCTATACTTATTCTAAGTCAGTGCTAGAACCCTAAAACATTTAAAATTCGGCATAAAAAAATCCAACTTAACATATGAGCTAGTACACCAAAACCAAAATTCAACATCCTTGATGTCAGGCCAAAATATCAAATATCGAAAACATGTCGGCCCGTCACTTACATTTGACTGCAACACCGATCTAACCAACTATATTAATCGGTACACTATACTTACTGCTAGTGTAACTTCAATCCTTAATAACTCACTAAGTTATTCAAACTAACTGATGTGATCAGAGAAGTAGTCAAATATGCCTCTATAAATGATGTCTATAGGATTTCACACCTTAAATCAATCTCCAACTCTAGATCTAGTTGCCTTTACCTTGCATATTGTCTTCTTACTGATTGACTGAACACTTAGTTGATTCTCCAATTTGATCCTACAACACTATCAGTAATTATGATCTCTTGTCATCAACAGATCATGTTGCTAGCAATGAAAGCACCACAATAAAATCATGTGATCAAAACACATATCACTTACATCAAAATGCCAACAATCTCCCCTTTGGCATTGATGGCAACATAGGGGAAAATTTACTAAGTGTCAAAAACTATACATAACTTCCCTATGCTATACATAAAAATTGGATACATGATTAACTCATCCTTTTTACATACAAGAAATTTTTCTAACACTACTACTTCCCCTTTGACAACAATAAAAAAAGTGTTAGTAAAACCAAAAGTTTTATTAATCAAGAATAGCATAACCTATTACATTTTATTGAATATCTCATGGAAAGTAGTCTTCAATGATTTCCAATCAATGACCCATGACTTGTGTAAATTCTCCATAATAAGTATTTGTCCATGAAGCAAAAATGCTAATTCCTCAAATCCATCAACCGTGCTCAAAAGTTGATGTGTTAAGGCTTTCTTAGCTTCCTACAAACTCTTTTGTAGGATATCCATTTTAGGCATCAACACACTCTAAAATTTCATCAAGTTTCTGATCCTTCTATCCTGTTCATCCTTGCATTTCTTCAATTTATGATTTATCTTTCCAATTTCAACTCCAAAAATTGTTGCATTCCCATGAATAGTATCAAAATTTAATGAAAAAAATATCATCTCCTATTGAGATTCACTCTTTTTCCTTTCAATATCCTTCAAGAAATGGGAAAAATAAAAAATATTCTTTGGAGTCTTACCTCCTTCAAGAAGTGCATCTTTCATCCAGTTCAAAACCAATGTAAAAATATTTATATCTTCAATAATGGACTGTGCTAGCTTTTCTGATCTTTTCTTCACATACTCCTTTTCTACTCTAGCAATAGCTTCATCCTCAAAACTCTTCATCTCATCACCGGCAACAGTGACTAATCTACCAATTTCTCCGTTGGAGTAGCCTTGTCATCATTTGATACTTTAGGCATTAGATCAGAAAGTATATCTCTCGACATAAGGACCATTTGTGTTTCCTATTTGAGCTTATCCTTCTTGGCCTTAGTCTTTATTGCCATTGCAAAATTGATCATTTCTTCAGGGCTCATTTTTATCAAGTCTACGTGTCCCTTGATCGGTAAATCATCCTCAATTCTCATCTTGGACTGTGAGGAAGGTTTGGTCTTATCTTTTTATTTCTCTGTCATTACCTCCTCTTTTTTTTTCTTACATCACATCATATGCATCCTTCTTTTCTTTCACTTGATCTCTCTTCTTATCATTTGTAGGAATTTGAACTTGTTCACCATCATCATAGCCTGACTGGTACCCATGTTTATTGGTTCTTCTTCCCTTTTCTCCTTAGGTTCATCTTGTGCATCCATAAGCTCATCATGTACCTCCATAGCAGGAATATCACCTGAATAATCTATCCCATCTCTGAGTCCCTCAAGTGTGACCTTCACACCATCAATAGTAAATCCATTAGTTTGAGTAACCACTAGATCATCTTCTTGTTCTTTTATCATTTCCTCTTCAATCATACCTAAGTTTTTCATCAGGATCTCTTCAGTTTCATCACAAAATCCAAGAGAATCACCACATAAGAGTATTGTTAATCTCTTATTTTGTTTTGAATATTGGTCTTGTCTCTACAAGTATCTTCTTCATTTCCTCTTCTAACATTTTTGGTTGAACTTGTAGTAGAACATACTAAATTAACTCCTTATCCTATCTAATAGAAGTATGCTACCTAGAAGCAAGTTTATTATACTAGGAAGTGGATATTTGTCCTTGTAACTCTATCAAAAAATTTCTAGGCTTATTGATATTATATACTACAACATCTTAATTTTGTTCATGTTCCTCCTTTCCAAATTTATCATAATACTTGTTAAATCCAACAAGTATACCCCACTTTCTCACTTCATTGATAATCTTATCAATAGAAACTAACAATTTAAAATATAATTTAGACTTAATTGGTTTAGTGGTGGGGGAACCTACCACCTTAGATTTATTACCTAGAGCCTTGAGTTCCTTCTCTTCTTTTGACTTTGTTCCTTCAGCTTCTTTGTGTTCTTCTTTGTATCCCTTAGCTTTTTCTTTCTTTCTATTTCCAACAACTTTTGCAGTAGTAACCTCCTTGACTTTTGTAGGCTTAGATTGTGTCTTCTTGACTAGAGTCTTCTTACTGGAATCTTCACTGAAGTTATTTTCTCCTCCTTTATTGTAGTAACAATTCTAATTTTTTGACCGGTTGAGGCACTACTAGTTGTACTAATAGTTTCAACATCTTCATCTTCTATTGCACCCGATATGCTAGCTTTCTCAACATCATGTTTGGCTCTATCATTCTCGAGTTATTCTTTTGTAAATCCTTTATGAATCATAAATTGTTCAACTTCCTTTCTCACTTTCTTCTCAATAACTAGTTTCATCAACTTATTATGCACTTGGAGTGTCTTCTCTTCAAATGTCCCAACAAGTAGAGTCTTGGGATCTATTAGTTGAGCTAATAGGTTCTCTGCATACATAATCAGAATACATCCATCAACTTCATAACCCATAGGCATCACCCATGAGGTCCTTGGCTCAACTGCTTTCATCACACAAGTGTCAATATCAACCATAAAATGAATAGTACCTTTGTACTTATCAACAATCTTAGAAGGTACCCTTTATTTTCATGCATCTTTTTCTAAATTTTTTTGAAATATCCCCAAACCTTGCTAGTAAAAGAACTTCCTAAGATTATGATATTGTTATTAATTTGAATGAAGGCTAGCGTACCTAATATCCATGCAATATCACTGATATTGAGGAACATGTTTTGGAAATAGAAGAATAAATACATAATCACTTGTCCATAATTGAATTTTTGTTTCTTATCCATTTTTATCTTCTCAAGGTCCAACATTAGCTGGTCTCTCATCACTTCAACCATATCATAGTCAACATTTTCCTTAATCATCTTGTATGTTGTATGAATAGCACCACCAGGTATGCTATTCAATTGGCTAGAATGGTAGACCTTGTATCCTATGACCATAGATGCATATTTCACTTCTTTATTTGTAATGTCATTCAGAGTCATTGCCCAAACATTCCACCTATATTTTTTCAAACTAATTACTTCTTTAGGAATAGTGCATGGAATAGGTACGTTACTGGTTGAATATAGACTAATTACAACATGGATTGTTTCCTTTATAATCTTATGTGGTCATTCAAGCCACATGAGTTGATCATGGATCTTTCTTAAAACATATCTGATCTGATCTTCTTCAAAATCATCAAGATAACTGACCACATGATGAAAACCTTTATCTTCTATGTGTTTATGCTCATCTTTTAACACTAACCTATCATCACACAAATTCTTATATTGTTCATAGATTTCTCCTGATCCTAGATCTTTCAATTTGTAGTGAATATATACTTTAGCATCCTCAATGTGCATAACACCATAGGAAATGCTAGTTAGGGAACTCATTGGGTCATTTTATGTTGATTTGAATAGATGTTGCTTAAATTATGGTCTAGGTATTTTAGTTATATCAATCAAATTAGGAGTAGCAATCCTATATTTCAACCACAAATCTAGATATCAAATAAATACCTTACATACTTCACAATTAGGGTTCTTTCTAAAGAACACAATAACCACCACAACCACCACAAAAATCAATTAGTTTTCTCTTTCAGATCACCAAAAACAATTCCTTCTTATCACTTGGATCTTTGTAAATGGCTCAAACAAGGTTTCTTTTCACTCCATAATAGATTTCAAAATGCACAAGGTGAAAAATGAAATCCAAAAATGCCTTTTTTTCTACCTTAGAACATGTATTAAATGCATTTTCCAATTTAAATTACATTTTCACCAATTGACCCAAAAGCTCATTACCAATGACCAAAACACCATATAATATATTAAAATTTCACAATACACTCCAAGATATTTTATTGCATCTTAAAATTCTAATAGATCTTACTGCACACCTATAAGGGGTCTAAAGATGGATTCAACAATACTTTCTCCCCCTAAGCCACATGAATGCTTAGTTTGATGAAGAATTCTCCACACTTGATGGTGATGCAGATTGCTTTGATGAAATATTGTCTTCCTTCTTCTTCTAGGTCTTGCTTGTTTCTTTCTTGGTCTCTTCTACATTTATAATATTATTTCCTTTCCAGTTACTTGACTGGTTTACCATTTAGTTCCTTAACCTGCAATCCCTTTCTAGATGTCCACTCTTGTGACAATGAAAACATTCCATACCAGTCGATCTCCATGGTCTAGCATTACCTCTTATAGTCCTCATTATGCAATTTATAGCCACATCTCCATAGTTACCACATATTGATCATGTGACATCAAATTGCCTCTCCCTTTGGTAAGGTGTATTATGGTTCATAGGTAACCTTTGATTGTTCGCTCTTGACCTGTACTCATTAGATTTGTGACCATATTTGTTGAAATTGTAACTATGAGCATCAAAGATACTAGATCTACTACTGGATCTACAACCATGAGTAGTGTGACCATACTTATTGTAGTTATAGAAATTTCCATCAAAAGTGTTAGACCTATTTGCAAATCTACTTTTACACACATTTGCAGTATGACCTACCTTGTGACAATTGAAACATAAAATCTTGTAGGCTTTCTTACCAGAAGTTATTTGTGTTACCTTTGGTGGAGAATTTCCTTCTTTCTTGATCTATTTTGTTCCAGATGATTCACCAAATTCAAAATTATTAAAACAGGTATATCCTAGGCCTATGGTATCTTTTCTTCTTCTTTGATTTCTGAGTTACTCATCAAGTTTTTCAATACTTCATTGAATTTCTTTAACATAATATTTACATTCATTAGTTTTCCCTATAATGTCTTATTCTCATTTCTCATATTCTCATTCTCCCTTAGAAATTTTCCATTTTCTTCATTTTCATCATGTAGATGTTCATCCAATGTTCCAACCTCTTATCTTGTCTTGAAAAGTTCATCCTCTACAACTTTTAGTGATTCATCCTTGGTTTTTAGGGCATCTTATGTAATTTTCCTTGCATTCTCTTCGGATCTAATTGCTTCCAAATCTCCACACATTCTAATTGATTGGGCTTCCATCTCTCTCTTAAGGTTTTTCTTGTCTGTGTGTAATTTTTCATTTTCTATAGCCATAGCTTCTAGGGATGCTTCAAGTTCCTTAGATCCACTATGTTTAGACAATTACTCAATGTAATATTGACTCTCATTTAGTTTTTCAATAAGCTCTTGTCCCTTGGCCAAAGATTGCTTCAACTGATCTTTTAGTTCTTTGATAACCCTTTCAGCTTCATCAAGCTGTCTCTTGTATCTCAAACCCTCCATATTTTCCTTAAGAATATTCCCCGAGTTGTTAGGCTTCTCCAAGGGCACAAAGCTCTAATACCAATTGTTAGTATTACAAGGCACTAAGGGGGGGGGGTGAATTAGGACATCCACAAATTTGAAACTTTTACTAATTATATTCCATAATAACCAACATGAAAATGATAATATAATAATTAAGCATACCATATAAAGTATTCACACACAATGAACACAAGACATAATATTTTTTCCCATAGAAACCCTTGTTAGAGGGATAAAACCACATGTGGGAATGATTCCCATGAATTCCACTAGTTTACTGATGAAATCTTCCCTGTTAAGAGAAATTACAATAAACCCTTCTAAGGTTATACCCAGTTAAGAGTATTAATAGCCTAGTTAAGAACTGCAAAATAATTATTAATGACTACCCTATCAAGGGATTTAAAACTCCTTCTGAGATTTTACCTTGTTAGAGGATTTCTACTTCAAATCCTATTAAAGATCATGCTCACCCTATTAGAAGTGACATTATTAAATGATTTAGCTTGCCAATCTATTAGAATCAACAAGTAATGCGTGATATGATGTTTGCACTCAATACATGACAAATCCAATGTATTTCTGATCAATTGTGCTTCTTTGAACACTTTATTGCCTTTGTACTATCTTCAAGAATCTTTTCCAGTCACCACATACTATTGCAACAACAAAATTAATAATTTTCATAATCACTTTTATACTTATTCTAAGTCGGTGCTATAACCCTAAAACATTTTACAACTTGGCATAAAAATCAAACTTAACATATAAATGATAATTCCAAAACCAATATTCAACATCCTTAATGATGTCATCCCAAAACATCAAATCTCAAAAATATGTTAGACCATCACTTAAATTTGATCAGAACACCAATCTAACCAACTATATTAACCAGTACACTGTACTTACTACTAGTGTCACTTCAATACTCAATAACTAGTTGATTTATTAAAAATAAATGATGCGATCATAGAAGTAGTCAAATATGCCTCTGTAGATAATGTTTATATGATCACACACCTTAAATCGATCTCCAACTCCAGATCTGGTTTCCTTTACCTTGCATGTTCTCTTCTTACCAATTGACTGAACACTTAGTTGATTCTCCAATTTGATCATTCAACACTATAAATAATTATGATCCTCTATCATCAACGGATCATGTTTCTAGCAATGACACCACCACAATACAATCATGTGATCAAAACACATATCACTTATATCAAAATCCCAATAAGAAGTTGCAGAAGGAGCAATGAGGGCACCCTCCCCACCAAAAATCATACATGTTGAGCAATAAGTTTATCTGATATGTGGGAAGATTCATATTTTGTATAGTCTGAGGAAGTATTGGAATGCAAATTGGATAGCTATGAAGGATAGCTTCTCATACATTTTCAAATTTTTGTAAGCGAGTACTTATAACTTGTACATACTTAAGCGGACAATATAGGATTTTGTTAGAGCAATTTTGATTTTTGCCCCACCTTTTCCATCGATTCCAAAGGGGGCGATTGATAGAAAGAGTCAATCTTTAATGCATTTTATTTTTTCATTGATGGAAAATAATATCATTAATCTTGGCCATGATTTAGATAAGTCATTTTATCAGAGGATTTGATACATGTGTTTGTCTAAGTACTAGAAGCAAAATAGTGACCTGTCGGATGGATTAGTTTGGTTCAGCTCAAGAATTTTGAGTGTTAGTGTATGCAATTGCAAGGTATGAATGTAGACATACTATTATATCTAATCTGGTAATTACAAATCCTAAAGACATCAAATGCATGAGATATTTACTGTGGAATATCGAGTTGCCATAGTTTTTGGAAGAACATGACAGTCCAGAGAAAATGAGTTGGTATACTTGGTAAATATTTTTTATTAACATCTTAACGATTTTTGATAATAGAGAAGACATCAATAGTTACTTGGTTCGTAAAGCAAGATTTGATTTTAAGTTTTGGTGAAGATCTCTACACTTTTCATTACTCTTATTTGGGTCGACAGTGTTTGAGTTTTAATGTTATGATCTTGTATTTAAGATTGAGTTTTGATTGCAAAGAGATAGATATAGAAGTGATAGTTGTGTGATGATCATGTGATGATAAGACAGTAATCAGAGACTAAGTTGGATGAACAAATCTATGTTCAAAGATTCATCTGAGTTGTATAAGCATTTCAAATGCTACCAATTATTTTGGTAGAGCACTGTAAGTCCATTTTGTTTATGTAATTGGTTGTAAGCCTTGATGTATTTAAGTTATGTAAATGAGCAATGAGATCTAGGTTGTAAAACTAAATGCAAGTGTATTCCCCTCTTTTTACTTACACCTTTAACTAGATACTTATTACTGCACTAGTGATTTATCTGTGGGTATCATCCCATTGGGGTTTTTCCCTTAACTGGGTTTTCCTTGATAAAAAATCATAGTGTTATGATGTTCATGTTATGTGTTCTATTTGGTTTACTTTCATTTACTTTTTGTATTATATTTTGGTATTGGTAGAAGAAGTTAAGAGTACTACTATACAAATTCACCCCCCCACTCGGTGCTCCCTTTTCCTAACAACAATACCCTATAAATTATCTTGCTAAAATAAATGTTATGGATTTTGATATAAGGATAGGTGCACAAGTCATCACCAAATTTTTTATTTGATATTGTTTCACAAAGGTTGAAGATACAAAAGTTTTCATAGATACTTCATCATAGTCATAGATGAATTATGATCCTATCTCAGACAATGAATGTTGAAAATCATATTTGATGAAGGGTGCTCCCCTTAATACCACAAACACATAACAGAAATAGAGAAACAACAACAATATTATGCAAGAACAGAAAATTGGCTTCTTATTATCTCCACAAATGTGGAATTACAAACTTTCAGAATTACAATATGCAAAGCCATATGGGCATTCCCTTACAATATTCTGTAGGACAAAGCCTCGAATCAATACCCAGATCTACTACCCAGAACTGCCCTAGACAACACTACGGGCCTTCTTTATATAGAAAATTTCCACCGCCTGAGAAGGTTCCAAAAATTTAGCCCTAAGGGCCGACCAAACTTAGAATTATTTTATTTTTTAATTTATTACATCAAAGTTGGCTCAAAATAACTTTTGAAACCCGAACATAAATTTTGAAGGAAAATTATTTTCTGCCATTTCAGGTGACCCGACTTTCGGAGACCATAAGTCATCACCAGTTGACCCGATTGACTATTATAACCCCATTTCGGAAATGCCACGAAGCGCTCTACAGGCTTGATTGGTGCAAAGTGCCCGTCACCCAATTTTTTGACCTCATCTGGGGCCTCTAAAGCCTTCAAAACTGAGTTCAAAGTTTCTGTACCCTGCTGCCAATACCAAAAATCTTCAATATCTTCAAAACTAGACCTGATCTAGCCATGAAACTTTGCTGGTAGGCTGATATGACTGAGATGAACCTCCACATGTAAAATCAGAACATTCCGAGATTGTAAGACCAACTTACTAAAAATAGCAAGTTTCCATAAATAGCAACTCTGCAAAAGATAGCCCTTATTGAATACAAAAACAAAAATATTTTTGGGTGATGCAAGATTGCTCTTACACCTAGGATGCTCCTGCATCAGACACCTGGGGTAATTTGAGAAGTGACCCTGTCACGACTCAAGTGTGCAGAGGAAAACCAAGACGGTTAACCTCCTCCTTTGTTAGCCATGATGAATCTTTAACAGGTCATCCTTTCCATTTGACCAAATACTCTTCATATGTCCTGTTCCTTGTGCTTCTACCAACACGACTATCTAGTATGTCTTCAATCTCCTTGATATCTGAACTGGTTGCTGGAATACTCCACTGTGCTGCTGCAACCTCATCTTCAACACCTCCTTCATGATACTCTGTCAAATCTAAAATGTTAAACACTAGTGAAGTATTCAGCTCAGTAGGCAATTCTACCTCATATGCATTTCTTGAATCATGCTTCTTCAGTATCTTACATGGCCCAAACTTCTTCATTTTCAACTTGTTATATGTACCAACTGGAAATCACTCCTTCCACAAATGAACCATGACTTCATCTCCAACTTGAAATTCCTTATGCCTCCTTTTCTCATCTGCCTTAGCCTTATACTGCGCATTCATCTTGGTAATATGCTTCCTCACCTCCTCATGGATGTTCTTCAAGTGTTCTGCAAAATCCTCAGCTTCAGCACTACTTATTTCTCCTTTATCTATCTTTCTCAATTCAGATGCATTTCTTGGACTATTTCCATATACAATCTAGAATGGTGATTTACCAGTACTCCTGTTGACAGAATTATTGTATGCAAATTCTGCCTATGGTAAAATCAAATCCCATCCTATTGGCTTATCTCCAACCAAACGTCTCAGCAGATTTCCCAAACTTCTATTCACCACCTCTGTCTGTCCATCAATCTGTGGATGATGTGATGAACTGAACTTCAAATCTGTCTTCAACTTCTTCCACAATGTCCGCCAGAAATATCCAACAAACTTAGTATCTCGATCTGAAACTATGGTCTTTGGAAAACCATGTAGTCTCACCACTTCTCTGAAAAACAATCCTGCTACATGAACAGCATCATTAGTCTTCTTGCAGGGAATGAAATGTGCCATCTTCGAAAATCTGTCAACCACCACAAAAATTGAATCATGTCCCCGCTGAGTTCTTGGTAAACCAAGAACAAAGTCCATACTGATATCCTCCCAAGGCTTCTCTGGTATAGGTAATGGCTGATACAACCCTGTATTCTGCTTCACTCCTTTCACCATCTGACATACTCTGCAACTTTGTACAAACTTCTTCACATCTTGCTGCAATTATGGCCAATAATAATTCTCACCAACCAAAGCAAGGGTTTTATCACAACCAAAATGTCCAGCCAATCCTCCACTATGCTTCTCCTTGATGAGATTCTCCCTCATAGAACTTCGTGGAATGCACAACTGACTCCCTCTGAATAGCATATCATCTTGGATGATAAAATCCATCCATTTCATCCTGTCTAGAGTAACAGGTTCTGTACAAGCTTTCCAAGCTTCACCAAAATCAGGATCCTCTGGATACAAATTCTTGAGTTCCTTGAACCCAACCACCTCAATCTGCATCTCTGTCAGCAATAGTTGCCTTCTGCTAAGCACATCTGCAACCCTGTTAGACTTTCCACTTCTGTGTTTCAAAACAAATGTATAACTCTGCAAAAACTCAACCCATTTCAAATGCCTTTGATTCAACTTTTCTTGACTGTTCAAATATTGCAAAGCTTGATGATCAGTATACAAAACAAACTCCTTAGGAAGCAGATAGTGCCTCCACTTTTTCAATGCTTGAACTATAGCATAAAATTCCTGATCATAAATAGAATATTTTCTCTTGACATCATTTAACTTCTCACTGAAATAAGCAACAGGTTTACCTTCTTGGCTCATAACAGCTCCTATTGCAGTACCACTAGCATCACAATCTACTTGAAACACCTTATTAAAATTTGGAAGTGCTAAAACAGGTTGTTCTATAACTTTTTGTTTCAAAAATTGAAAACTCTTTTCTGCCCCATTAGTCCACTTAAACTCTTTTCTATCCCCTCTCATTGTTTCAGTCAAGGGTTCACAAATACTGCTAAAATTTCTGATAAACTTTTTGTAAAAGCTAGCCAAACCATGAAAGGATCTTACCTCAGTAGCACTCCTTGGAGTAGGCCATTCAAGGATAGCCTGTACCTTCTCTGGGTCCATTTTTAGACCTTTTGTTGAAACTACAAATCCCAAATACACTAACTCTTTCTTCACAAAACTGCACTTCTTCAAATTAATCAACAATTTCTCATCTCTCAACTTCTCAAACACCATACGAATATGCATCATATGTTCCTCCAATGTCTTGCTAAAAATCAAAATATCATCTAGGTAAACAATGACAAACTTACCTAGAAATTCTTTCAGAACCTCGTTCATGAGCCGCATGAAAGTGCTCGGTGCATTGGTTAACCCAAAAGGCATGACTAACCACTCATACAGTCCTTCCTTTGTCTTGAAGGCAATCTTCCATTCATCTCCTTCTCTGATCCGAATCTGGTGATATCCACTCTTCAGATCTATTTTTGAGAAATACACAGCCCCACTCAAACAATCCATAATATCATCCATTCGTGGCAATGGAAACTTATACTTGATTGTGATCTTGTTTATTGCTCTGGAATCTGTACACATCCTCCACTCTCCATTCTTCTTTGGTGCTAGTACCACTGGTACAACACAGGGACTCAGACTCTCTCGAATCAACCCCTTCTGCAATAACTCATGTACTTGTCTGTTCAACTCTTCACTTTCTACTGGTGTCATTCTGTGTGCTACCTTGTTTGGTAAACTGGCTCCTGGAATCAAATCCATCTGATGACTGATCTTCCTTACTGGTGGTAATCCATCAGGTACATTATCAGATACAATATCCTGAAACTCATTCAATAAATTTGCAACCTCTACAGGTACATCCTCTACTTCTTCTTTACCAACTTTTGGAATTAAAGAAAAACACACATGCTCATGCCTCATACCATCTAGGAATTTTCTTCCATCAACAAATGTTATTCTTGCATTACCACATACCTTTTCTTCGGTCTCCTTCAATGGCTTTAGCTTGTGTCGCACTCCATCCTTTGTTAGGGAATAGGTATTCACACGACCATCGTGTACATCACATCTATCAAACTGCCATGGTCTACCCAACAACATATGACATGCATCCATAGAGATGATATCACATAGTACCTCATCTTGGTACCCGCCGATCTTGAACTTTACCAGGCACTGTTCACTGACCATGACCTTGTGGTCATCCTGCACCCAGGCAATCCGATATGGATGTGGGTGTTTCTATCTCTTGAGCTTCAACTTTGTCACCATCTCTTTTGACACCAAATTGTCAGTGCTTCCACTATCGATAATCACATCACAACATTTACCCTCACACTTGCATCTAGTGTGAAATAGGCTCCTCCTTTGTTCAGGTTCATTCTCACCACTCAGCAAAACTCTTCTGTTAATTAGTGTTTCTCCTCTTTCAGCATCTTCAGAATTTGATGATCTAGCATCTTCATCTACATGTGCAACTCTGGCCTGGCCTTCATTTCTCCTGTCTGTTCTGCCTTGGCGCTAAGGACATTCAAATGCCCTATGACCTTCTTCTCCACAGTGAAAACATGTTCCACGGAAGCCTCCTCTTCCAGATCCTTGTCCTCTTCCTCTTCCTCTTTGATATCTATTACTCTGATCCTGGAAACGATTGGAATTATTTCCTCTCTGATTCTGACTGCTACTGGCCTCATCCTTCTTTTTCGGATCTTCATTTCGGCCACCATATGACTGTCCACCAGATCTTCCACCATGACCTCTTCCATTTTGTCTGCTCTCAAACTTCTTGTTCAGCTTTTCCTCTACTTTTAGGGCAAACTGGTATGCCTCCTCAATACTGTTCATTCGAACTAGATTTAACTCCTCCTGAATGCTTGGCCTTAACCCATTAAGGTATCGGGCAACTTTCTCCTTATCAGCTTCTGCATGGCCTGTTCTGATGAGGAGTCGATAGAACTCCTCTGTATACTCCTGAACAGATCTTCCTGCTTGCTTCAAACTTTGCATTTTCTTTAGTAGGTCAAGCTCATAATCAATAGGAATGAACTATCACTTCAATTTATCCACCATCCGATCCCATCTTGTGATTTTATCTTTCCCTCTTCTATTTTGCTCCAATTGAATTTCTTGCCATCAGATCTTCGCATGACCTTTCAATCTGGCCTTCACAAATTTGACTCTATCAGGATCCTCAACATCTTCATACTCAAAATATTCCTCACATTCATTGATCTAGTCGATCGATTCCTCTAGGTTAAGATTTCCAGAAAATGTAGGAACCTCAATCTTAGGTCTTTTCCCAATCTTGGAAATCACCTCACAATTTCAGCTTCTCCTTCTTGATATTCTTCTTTAGCTTCATCCTCGCTTTCATCTCTGACATTAAGATTCATTCCTTTGCAAATCTCTTCTCGCAATGCTCGCACTTGTCTCTGTAGCTTTCTAACCTCAGGTGTCACAACACCAGCTCTTCCGCCATGTTCTCTTCATGGAGGTATTTTCACGATGCGCACTGAAACCCTAACCACGGTCCTGGTGCAAACTGCCTCATAGTCGGTGATCTGTTTACACACTCAAGAACTCCTGCTCTGATACCACTTGATGAAGGGTGCTCCCCTTAATACCACAAACACATAACAGAAATAGAGAAACAACAACAATATTATGCAAGAATAGAAAATTGGCTTCTTATTATCTCCACAAATGTGGAATTACAAACTTTCAGAATTACAATATGCAAAGCCACATAGGCATTCCCTTACAATATTCTTTAGGACAAAGCCTCGAATCAATACCCAGATCTACTACCCAGAACTGCCCTAGACAACACTACGGGCCTTCTTTATATAGACAATTTCCACCGCCCGAGAAGGTTCCAGAAATTTAGCCCTAAGGGCCGACCAAACTTAGAATTATTTTATTTTTCAATTTATTACATCAAAGTCGGCTCAAAATAACTTTTGAAACCCGAACAGAAATTTTGAAGGAAAATTATTTTTCGCCATTCCAAGTGACCCGACTTCCGGAGACCATAAGTCATCACCAGTTGACCCGATTGACTATTATAACCCTATTTTGAAAATGCCACAAAGCGCTCTACAGGCTTGATTGATGCAAAGTGCCTGTCACCCAATTTTTCAACCTCATCCAGGGCCTCTAAAGCCTTCAAAACTGAGTTCAAAGTTTCTGTACCCTGCTGCCAATACCAAAAATCTTCAATATCTTCAAAACTAGACCTGATCTAGACATGAAACTTTGCTGGCAGGCTGATATGACTGAGATGAACGTCCACATGTAAATTCAAAACATTCTGAGATCGTAAGACCAACTTACTAAAAATAGCAACTCTGCAAAAGATAGCCCTTATTGAATACAAAAACAAAAATATTTTTGGGTGATGCAAGATTGCTCTTACACCCAGGATGCTCCTGCATCAATATTTATTGTAATCATCCCTATATGTACCTTACAACTTGAAATTTTACTATGTACACAAGTTCTCTCAAAATGATAGAACCATCGGTGTAACTTGCCTTGTTCTTATACCATATTCATAAGTTCAATATATATATTCATATATCGACAAGACCAATGTTGGTAATAGGTCAAGATGACAAGAGACATCGATATGAGTAACATTGATTAAATAAATTGGAAGAACACATCATTATTGGAGGAAGGAGGATGATCAAATAAATTTGTACTGATCATTCACTAATTAGTATAGCAAAAGGAAATGCTTCAATAATTCAAAAGGTCATTGGTATAACTTCCCTTAATCAGAAAAGGAAATACTATGTTTCCACAATGGTTATTGAGGTCATTAGGAATATTTATATCGATAAGACATGATGTAGTAGGTCATCAAGGAAGGTTTCAGTGATAAGAAGATAATGGGGTAACTTACAACTGTCAGAGGAGTAAAAGATCTATTTTGTCGATGCTCGATGGAATAAGTAGTATAACATATAATAATGTCAATTATACACTTATGTTATCAGCGAAAGTTATAGAGACAACCTGATTATCAAAACATAAGATATCGGTATAACTGAACACTATCAGGGAAGATTTCCACAAATACCTCGATAGTATTGGGCTATGCCGATAAAGAGGATACACAAAGTATGTTACCATAATGGTGAAACTTATGACAAATATGAGAAAGAAGCAGATGATGGGAGGTCTTTCTGATAGTATCATCAGTGTAGTTTTCTATTGCGAGGTAGATAAAATTTAGTTATACCGATGGCTGATAAGGAGATCGGTAGAAATTTTGCCAATAATTGATCATTGGAAGTTAGATTGGAGGAGTTGTGTAGATCTGATAAGACCACATATGAATGGCATGTATGATCGACATAGGTTTCAATGATGGAAATGATTGTCATATCAACTTCTTTGAAGTTCAAAAAACACCAAAGGACACCATTAAATAATCCAAATTGAAAGAATTAAAAGATCCAAACAAGACAAACTTATGAGGTTCTGATGGGAAATTTAACAAAATCTTTCTCAAAAATCATCCATAATGAATTGATGAGATTTAGAGAAGTGTCAAATGGGAATTTATAGAAGCCATCAGACAGAGGATCCTTCTTGTAGCAAAAATATTCCAATGGAGGCTTGCAATGGATTAGGGAAGAAGAGACCAATGAAAAGAAGAGATACCAAAGGAAAGAAACAAAATACAGAGGAGAGAATCCAAACTAGAAGACTCAACCAAAATTTTATTGATCAAATGTAGGCACCATGACCTAAATTAAGGAGATCAAAGCACCATTTACCTAAAGCAAACCATCTTGAAGATATATTCAAGGATGTAGGGGATATATGGACGATTGTAAGGGAATACAAATTGTTTTTATTTGATTATATGAGAAGAAACAACCCTATGCCAATATGTCAACCATGGTAGATGAATTTGGGTAAGATCATGGTACCAAATGTATTTGTAAATATTGAATCACTAGAAGTGTTAGTCAAGAATTATGGCTCGAAGAGGGGTATCAAATTAGACTTGGAGGGAAAACCCTTTGTGTATATATTGACAGGTTCCTTGGTATAAGTATTCACCCTTGATCAAACACATAGTTTTCATTTGTCATTTGATGAATTGGAAGAAGAATACACCAAGATGGATACCACATGCAAGGGTTGGAAATTATCTATCAACGGGGAGAAAGTAGAGGGAAAATATAGTCCTTTAATTGATGAGTATGGTCAACCCTTCAATGTTGGATTATTTAGACTCTACTTGCAATGCACATATTGCTTCTATGGACAGGTTGGGGATATGGAAGTAACTAATTTCATATCGATAGGCCCAATGGTGCAAGAAATGGATATTTAAATGCTTGACCCCAAGCCATTTGATTATGCTCAATATATGGCATAAAAGATGCATGAAGGGATAGTTTCTCTCCAACAGGATGGTATACACCCACAGTTCAAGTATTACTCAGTTTTGATGCACATGATTTTTTTTTATGGGTGTACAAGGGGGATGTGGCTAGAATAATGAAAGCTAGAGAACAAAGAAAAAAGTGGAGAGGAGAAACTAGTTTAATTGTGGACTTCTGTCTAGGATTCAAGGTATTAAAATTCCAATTATGTTAAATTTGAAGAGTGGTTTGTGAAAACAATTTATCAGATATACAATTATCCATGTGATCGATCAATCTCCATGGAGATTAAAAATTTATGAGGCCTAAAGAGTTTGATGATAGAGGAGTAGTCCAATACAATTGGGGTGACTGGTATGTACATATTGATTTCACTTGTATCAGAGTTTATGGATTTGAGGGGAACCCATATCAACTACCTAAGATGGTACCTCATAGGATTGTATGCCTTGAGATAGTAATAAAATTAGGTCATTCAAGTTAGTTTCATATTGCTAGATTACACAAACATTCTTTCTTACCTGGAACCCTAAGTTTTGGGGATTTTACCATTGTCTAAACAAAAGCATATGAAGTGGTTCAAAACAAGTTACTAAATGAATATAATCTTAAGGAGCATTATTTTAGAAAAGGATATGATCCAAAAGGTTATATCCAGTCTTGTAAAAAGAGACAGAGTTTGGGAGATTATCTCTATATATCAGTACCAATAGAGGATGTGTTCATAAATAAGGAGGAGGCTGAGGCCATTGTGGTTATTGATAATTACTATAGGGAGTTGGACATGAAGATGAAACAACTTAGGGAATTGGATTCCCAATCTCTAAATGAGGATTCTGGTAAAAATTTCATGCCTTAGGAACAAGACGTGACATCCAAATTGCACATTGAGGAGTTTGAAGATATCACTAATCGAGATGTCCAAGTGGCCACCAAATTGCAAATTGACCGAGATAATAGGTTGGAGGCCTATAAAAAAATTGTTTATAATGATAAGATTTTTGAGTCTAAAGAATATAAATCTTTTATGTTCAATATGAAAGGGAGAAAATTGAGGGAATCCATCCCACACATTACCCCTGAAAATGAAAGGCAGATGATGGAACAATTGAAAGATGATGTATAATGGGAGATTCAAAATATGAATCATTAGAGGGGAAGGAAACTATTGATTGAATAAGTTGTTATACTTTTTCTAGGGTGGGATATCAATACGTCCTTGATTTTTGATAGATTTTTACATTCAAATAATAAAGGTCTCAAACTGGATATTGAAGGTGTGATTGAGAGATACATTGGCTCCTGATTTGACCATGATGAAAATTACATGTTACTGTGGGCTCTATATCCACCACATAAAAGACCAAAAATCATTGATATTGACAAAGAATTTAGACATATGATGAAGTTGAAGGTTGGGGTAATTAATCCCATTATATCTATAGATATAAGAATTGACATGACAAAATTTAATAAGACATGGGCTATGAGATTAGTCCGGGAGAAGAATTAATACAAAGAAAAGTATGAAAGTAAATTGACAAGAGGTGATTCCACAGGGTTAAGAATTGTTGCATCAGAGAATACAGAGTTTAAAAAAAATACAATGATTTGCAGATGGAATGTCAACAGATGAAAGATAGCACGAGGAATACCAGGATTGATACCATTTCCACTATGCTACATAATATGTTTTCTAAATTGAAAATCATTCTTGAGACTTTCTGAGATGTTTACAAAAAGAGTTTGAAAAACTTAATGGAACATAACAGAATTAGGAGCAGATTGGATAACAAGCTTCATGAAATAATATTGAAGGGATCATTAGATACCAAATCTATTGAATGAATATAAAGTGATAAAAAAAAGCATGCTACGTATTCCAAGATCCTTGAGCCGAAGTATGGAGAGTTTAGTGATGCCATACAGATGGTACTTCCCAAACTTGTAGACAAAAATGGTTCTCTGAAACAACATGACCTTTGGATTTCTAAATGTGATAGTATTTTTATGAAAGCATTAGATGTTTCTCAAGAAGATGGACCGGCCTTGGAAGGAGTTAGTAAATAGGTGGAGCATATGATCGCCCTGGAATATGAAGTCAGAGATATTACTCATGAAACAGACACATATGCTTCTTAGGAATACAATGATCATATTGATAATGCTAGGGTGTTTCTAGATGAAGATTAGTTTTGTCTATTTTGTTATCATAATTTCTTATGTTTTTAGTTTAATTACTTCAATTAAAAGATGTAATTGTTGATAGTGGAAAGGTATGACCTTTCAATAGTTTAAGGATATTCTAATACATATAGAAGATCATTTTTTGATTTAATGGCATCAAGAATTTTTGGCGTCAAGACTTTTATTTCATCTGATACTATTATATAAAAAATATTTCAATATTAATATATATTCCAGTCATGTTATTCACTCAAAGTTGTTGATTTACATTTTCAGTTTGATCAATTCTTTCTTATTTCTATTTCAAGAAAGTAGAAATTGCCTCAATTTTTGTGTGGGAGGTTGTGCATAACTATATTGTAATTTGATCATCAAAATTAATATAGTTTTCATATTGATTATGTCTTATTGGTCTTTTCCTAGTAAAAGTTATGTTCAATAAGATTAATATTAGTATAAATCAATAACTAAAGACATAGAGGTCAGAACAGGCGACATATTGTTAGAAATAGGGAATACTGAGAGTGGGGGTGAATCCGTATTCTGCAAACTTTTGCTTTCACCCAATTATGGATATAACAGGTTATCTTAATACATGTACAATATAGTAAACTAAATAACATGCATAGCAATAAAGCAAATGAACTCATAACACATTATTTGTTCTCGAGGAAACCCTAGCCAAGGGAAAACCCCGGTGGGGATGGTACCCACAAAGATCCACTAATAAAAAGTATCATGTTAAGAATGTTAACCCTTTTAGGAGCATGTTACATGCATATAGTGTCTCATTCCTAATTAAGGGACTATAGGCCTTGTTAGAAGCCTCAACCCTGCTAAGAGTTGGTAGTATTGATTACAAATGATTACAAGATGAGCCCACTGCCTAAACAAGTAATGTACAATGATTACTAATTAAAAAAGGGTAAGGTTCATAACCTTATACTGCTTGCTTTTCTTTCACAACTTCGCATCAATATCTTTCTCTATATCATTACACTTGCATATATTTCCACATTCTATATGCCTTACATTTATACAAGTTATTAGGAATAATAACTTTTAGAGTTGGCTTTACATAACATAAAGCTTTACAAAAAATACATATTTACCCAAGGGTTAACATCTAGGATGTCATCCCTTTATATTATTAAGACATTATTTTGATAAACAAAATAATCCCTTAACTCTTTACCAATTCTGTCTTGTCGGCTTAACACTGTCTTTGGTAAAACTATCATAACTTCTTTCGTACATGCCATACATACTTGCGCTCTCAGGTGAGTCTTCAATAGTCATCATAGTATCTATGTTCAAGTGCGCAAGCACTGAACTTACTCCAATCAACATCACCAATCAAAACTATCTCCTGGGTACATTGGGAAAATATTGCACATACTTAGACAATTTTGCTTTGTGCTCTCTCATACTTTCTCTCTATCATATGCAGTCTTCATGTAGATTATATGTTTCCATAATGAAAATATCTAGATATCCAACTCAACCAAATTGCCAACAATCTCCCCCTTTGTCATTGGTGGCAACATATGAGAAAATTGGCTAAGTCTCAAAACTTCAACACTCAAAATTGTGGCCATAACAAAAAAATATATATTCACTATCCTTATAACTCCATAAATCTTATCTATATTCTATAATCCCCCTAAGAATATACTTTCGTATCATACATACATCAATTTTCTGCTATATCTCTCCCCCTTTGACAATAATGACAAAAAAAGGGTGCCAAAAACTGTGTTCAAAAAGTTATATACCTTGATTCAGTATTGCAGAGCCAGTAGGCTTGCAACACAATCTACAAAATTTACTTTAATGCTCTCTATCTCCTTCTCCCATGCCTTCTTGATGGAATCTGCAACATTGAGTAGTGCATAAAATCCATAAGATGCAATCTCACATGCTTGAAGGTTTGTAAAACTAAACTTCTCAAAAGATGTCTTCGATGCAAGACATTCTTCTAACTATCCTTCAACAATGCTTATCTTTATTGAAATGTGCTCTCTTAGAAGAGAGAATCTTTTCAATTTCCTGTCCTTTTCATCATTGAGAATCCTCATTTCATCATTTACTTTGCTGATTTTTTTCTCAATATCTAGTATCTTCACATTAGGGATGGCTAAACGATTTGTTTCAGACTGAATTTCTGCTTCTTTAGCCTTAATCTTCTCAACTACTTCAGATACATGGTTTTCAGATTTTGTACACTAAATATACAAAGTTTTACCTCTGTCCAAATTTCTTCTTAAGTCTTTTATACAAACATCCAGATTGTTAATATCATTTCTGATATTTTGACTTATATCATGAAACATTTTGGCCTCATAGGCTGCCTGAACCTTCACTTTAGCCATATCTGATAAGTTAGTGAACTCATTATCAAATGCATTCATAAATTTCTTAGCTCTTTCCAGTGGGTCTGCTTCTTCTATCTAGTTAGTCACAACACTTTGTAACTTCTCTGTTATTTCCAGCAAAGCTCCTTCAAGGCTTTTCACCTTCTTGTTCTTTCCAATTCTTTTGTTCAGGGATGTGATCAATTCCATTTGATCATCATCATCTACCTCTTTCCCAAAAATTTCAAATATTGATCCAATTTGTGATTTCTTTGCAATCTCAGATGTAAGACTGATTTCTTCTTTGTTAGGGACCTCTTTCTGTCCTTGAATTTCTGTGTTTGCTTGATTCTCTATTTGCTTTTCTTCCTCTTTCCTTGATTCTTCTTGATTCTCTATTTGTTTTTCTTCCTCTTTCCTTGATTCTTTCTTTCCTTCTACAATAGATCAATCATGTTCTTCTAGGGCTGAATTGTCAACAATGTTTTCAAGATTTTGAAAAGGATTATCATCACTATCCAATGTGATCTTAGTTCCTTCCACATGCATTGACTCATCTTCAATGTTAATTGATGGTGGAGAGGGAATCTTCTTATGCTCATCTTCTTCTACATGTTCTGCTAGCTTTGCTGCACTAGAGTGTTTTTCAACACTAGATGCCATTACCTTTATTATTGCTTTCTCCGTTTCTTTGTTTATCTCTTCATAGTTTCCTCCTATTATTTGAATGGTTCTTTTCTTTGTTCTCAGATGGGTTCCAAGTTCTTTTATTATTTCTTTAAAGTGATCTTCATCTCTGACATCACATAATTTTCTCACAAGATTTTCTCTAATTTTATTGTCTTCTTCAGTTTCTCTCTTTTTCTTGTTAACTAGCTTCTCAAACAAATCATCAGGTATCTTACCTTGAATTAAGTCAAATTTCTTATCTACTAGGATCATATGTCTCACAACTGAATTCTCCAAATTCAATCTTTCTGAATAGTTATAAAGATCATAGTACTTGTTCATCTTAGAAAAATCTCCATTATGAATAATCTATTCATTTACCTTCTCAATCTTTGGTTTCCATGTCTTCTTTTTCACTTGAATATCTTCATCATCTTTTATCTCTGCTATTTTCATTTGTACTGGTGGCACTATTGTCTTCTGTCTCTTACCTGGTCTAGTAGCTATTTCTTTCACTCTTTTCCCTAGTGGATTTGGTCTTGTAGATTTCCTAACTTCTTGTTCTTCTTTCTCTACTTTCACTTTATACATCAAATTTCCAGTTTCAACCGCTGATAGGGGTGGAACAGACAAAACTTCCTTTTATCCAATGTCTCTAATTGTTGCTGTTGTATTCTTTGCAATTACAAACTCCTGTTCTGTAATTCTTGAGTCCTTCATAATTTTCTTAATTGTACTTTCTACTCTTTTCTTTGATTGTTTCTCTTCCTGAATAGACTTTGCAGAGTTGAAGTTCTCCTCAAAAGTCCCAAATTTGTTGCTGTGTATATCCAACTTGCTCTTAAGCATTCTGTTCACATATTCTTCTACTTCAGTTTCAAAAATTTCATAGCCAAGAGGGTCTATGAACTCTACTCTAGGTTCAACTGCTTCAATAAATGTAAAGTCAATGTCAACCATAAAACATATCTCATTCTTATACTTTTCAATAATTGACAGGGATTCTTGATCTATTTTTCATCAAATTCTGAAATGTTTTAATCACTAAAACTGCACTCTCATTGACCTTGTCAATAAGATGTCTCCTGAATACTATTTTTATCCTTTCCATTGTGGTCTTACCATCATTCCAATCATCACCAATTGTAAATGGAAATATTCTTAACAAATGAAAAAACATATAAGTGATCAATAATGAGAATCTAAACTGGGAGTTCTTAGTCTTCTTTATCTTCTCCAAGTTCTCAAATAACTGAATTCTCAGATTTCACACATGTCTACTTGTATCTTGTCAACACACATCAAATAGGCTGCATGAATCATTCCAGCTGCCATGTCATCTTCTCTTGAATTAGCACAAAATTTAGCTGTAAGGATCTTGCATAAATACCTAACATCATCCTGTTGTATCTTGCTAATCACTATACCTCTGCCATTGTAAGATGATTTAGTGTTGTCTAATACAATTTTCTTCACATTCTTTTCATTAAACTGTATGACTCTAGATTTAGACAAACCAGATACTTCATGAATTAGGTCTGCTGTAATGTCTATCTCTCTGTCATCTAACCAATACTTTCCATTATGTATTCTGCTCAGAATTATCTTAGTGCATTCTTTGTCAACAAATTCATACTATAAAGAGTACCTTATGATTTCATTAGCCTTCAAATGTTCAAACCCTACTCTCAATGACATATCCTGATTGTAAAGTTTCTCATATTCCTTAGTAAAATTACTATCACTGAGGGTTTCAATTTTACATCCCAAATAACTTCTAACATTTTCTAAATGTAGAACTCTGTTTGGTACGGATGATAAAGCTAATTTAGGGTCTTCTTCCAATGGTTCTATTGGTTCCCTTTTAGTCTTAGGTCTGATCTTATCTCTTACATTGTGAATCACTAAAATGTCCATATCTTTCGCAAATTCTCTAACTGACAGATAGATTTGCTTAGTAAAATACCTCAATTCTGCAATTTAGGGTTTGCGTAGATCTGGCACAAAATTCCTTCACCAAATCCTTGCAAACTACTTCAATCACTGCTCCTTTGATCTCCTTAACACTTGTATTTGCTTTAATGATCAAATAATACTGATCATAACCTTTTAACCTTTCAATCTCATTAGATTCTGACATCGCATTCAATTCTTTTGTCACTTCTTTCCAAAAATTTGTTCCTTCTTACCTGCAAAACTTAAAACTTCTTGTGATCTCACATAACATCATATTATCTTATGTTCTCTTAACCAGAGTATCACTACATCATATACTACCTTGCATCAACTGTGCAAGACTCAATTCATCCTATACTAACTTCTACACTATCCTAAGTTCCTATTCTACTACATTTTTCTTGAATTAAGTACTTTGAGATGGGTTAGGTAGAGATTCACTCTTACCATTAGATACTTCACCTTTCTGATTACCTTCAGTGCTAAATGTGTTTCCTTGATCTGTGGCTTTAATATACTTCACTTCTTCTGAATTACTACAGCAACCTCCATGACTGTTGCTTGCATTTTCATTTCTTCTTACATGACTTCTAGGGTTAGGATTTCTCATGTTATTCATCTGGCAAAACCTTGTTGTATGACCAAATTTGTTGCATATCTGACAAACTACTCCATTATTTCCATATCTCAGTCCAGTCTGGTTGATTTATGATCTGCAATTCCTGCTAATGTGTCCAACCTTGTTGCATCTATAACATACCATTGCATTTCTTCTGTTCATATCTTCAGTAGGTTTCTTATCTGCATGGTTAGTATTTCTAAACATTCTACTACTATTATTATTCTCATTAAATTTAGGCTTCCTACATTCAATAGCTCTATGTCCAAAACCATGACAATTATAACAATTACCATTAAGAGGTTTAAATTGCTTACCTGTACAATCTTTCTTCATATGACCAAAAGTATTACATGCAAAACATCTACCTTTAAATTCTCTTTGCATACCTTTATGTGATTCTTCTTGTTTAGGTGTATCTTCATATTTGTCAACTTCACCAGATTTATTTTCTTCTATGTTTTCAGAAACTTTCAGATCGGGTTCCTTGCTTTCTTCACTCACTTTAGATGAGTTAAATGCAAGACCAATTTTATCATAGAATGGCTTTTGATAAGACATTTTTTCATCAATCTTCTCTCTAGTAGAATATATTTTCTCAAGTTTTTGCTTAGACTAAGTCAATTCATGTTTCACAATAGTGTTGTACTTTTCAAGTTTAGCATACTGCAATTTGGTTTTCTCAAGTTTAGATGTCACTTTACAAAGTTTAGATTTCAGATCTTCTTTCTCAGATTTCAGATTTTCATTCTCAGATTTCAAATTTTCATTCTCAGATTTCAGATTTGCTTCATTCTTGCTATTTCCATCTTTCAAACTCAACTTCAGATTTACTATCTTCAATTCATGTTTAAGGATCTCATTTTCTTTTTCCAAATTATCATCACAATCTTCAACTTGAATTGTAGATTCTTTTTCTAATTTTAATTCCTCCAGCTTATTCTTCAAATTTTCAATGAGGTTCTTTGCATCATCATATTTTCCTTTCAGAGTATCTCTTTCTTGAGTAAGTAAATCAATCTATTCAAGAGCTTCTACAATATTCTTTTGTAGCTGATCCATATCCATAGAGATCTTACTCAAGCTACTAGGCTTTCTCTGAATAATTCTTTTCGGAGTAACTAGGCTCTAATACCAATTGTTAGAAATAGGGAATACTGAGAGGGGGGGGTGAATCAGTATTTTGCAAACTTTTTCTTTGACCCAATTATGGATATAATAGATTATCTTAATACATGCATAACATAGTAAACTAAATAACATGCATAACAATAAAGCAAATGAACTCATAACACATTATTTGTTCTCGAGGAAACCCTGGCCAAGGGAAAACCCCGGTGGGGATGGTACCCACAAAGATCCACTAATCAAAAGTTTCTTGTTAAGGATGTTGACCCTGTTAGGAGCTTGTTACATGCATATAGTGTCTCTATCCTGATTAAGGGACTATAGGCCTTGTTAGAAGCCTCAACCCTGCTAAGAGTTGGTAGTACTGATTACAAATGATTACAAGATGAGCCCACTACCCAAACAAGTAATGTAAAATGATTACTTATTACAAAAGATTAAGGTTCATAACCTTATACTACTTGCTTGTCTTTCACAACTTTGCATCAATATCTTTCTCTATATCATTACACTTGCATATATTTCTGCATTCCATATGCCTTACATTTATACAAGTTATTAGGAATAATAAATTTTACAATTGGCTTTACATAACATAAAGCTTTACACAAAATACATATTTACCCAAGGGTTAACATCTAGGATGTCATCCCTTTATATTATTAAGACATTATTTTGATAAACAAAATAATCCCTTAACTCTTTACCAATTTTGTCTTCATATTTTGTCCTGTCGGCTTAACACTGTCTTTGGTAAAACTGCCATAACTTCTTTCATACATGTCGTATAGACTTGCGCTCTCCGGTGAGTCTTCAATAGTCATCATAATATCTATGTTCAAGTGCATAAGCACTGAACTTACTCCAATCAACATCGCCAATGAAAACTATCTCCTGGGTACACTGGGAAAATACTACACATACTTAGACAATTTTGCTTTGTGCTCTGTCATACTTGCTCTTTGTTATATGCAGTCTTCATGTAGATTATATGTTGCCATAATGACAACATATAGATATCTAAGTCAGCCAAATTTCCAACACATATCCATTCAAGAAGTGGAAGTAAACATTGTCTCACAAAGTTATACTTAGGGTCAAAAGGGAAAGTAACTCTATTTCCCAAAAGGAAAAAGGCATTGGTCTATATTACATTTGAAGTTTTATGATTAGGATAGATATTCATAAAAATAATCATACTCAATTAAAGGCATTCAAGAAAATAGATAGTAATAGTGAAATCAACAAATTAATAAATCAAGGGAAAAGTAATCAAACAAAAATTATTCAAAGTCACTAATACAAATTAATTGAACGATATAAATAGTAGCCGTAAAAACAAAATATAATCTTTCTCAAGATATTATTGCCACCTTGAGAGATCACATAAGTTCAATTACATATATAAGATAATCTTCTATAAAAAGCTTTAACTATGTGATACAGTTAAAGTATAGGCCTACCCGCCTTGGTTTTGAAGATCCTAAAGAGCAGGAAAATAGGATCAAATTGATCATTCCCATCAGTTGGCTAAGTCATTTGGGAAATTTAAACATTGACTTAGGCAATCTCATAGAATTTTCCAATCTATTGATTTGGAAACCAACAAGGTGGGAATCAATATTTCAAGTGTTCTTCAAAATCAAGTTTCAAGCATTCTTCAAGAATTTTAAGACATTTTGAAGGAAATATTCTTCAATATAGAAAGCTTCTCTCCCATGATGGCCAAGTAGAGGAGTTCTCAATCAAGAAAGAAGATCTTTTTTGTCGATATAAATACATTTTCATCCATTCTTCAAGGAAATAGTTATTAAGAATAGAAACAATGAAGATCTTGGAGTGGCATTCATAGATCCATGCATTTTTGAAAGGCTTCTTTGATTCCTTCTTACTTTCCAAGGTTCAACAACTAATATGAGTGACATACAAGAAGTTTCATGAATATGTGAAATATCAATATCCATTCATTTAGGTATACATATATACAAGGTAGATCCAATATTTACTCATATTGTTTTTGATTAAGGTTAAAACAGGTTTTGAATGGGCCCCGAAACCATATACAAATAGTTTTTGGAGGGAACTATAACCTGGAGAATTACAGTAGGAAGAATTAGCTCAAACGAAAGTGAGACAGTCGGGGAACAAGATAAACCTTACAGAACCCCCCAGCACATTCTGCCAGTAAAAATACCAGCAAAAAAAATCTAGAGTTACAACAACAGCTATAAAAAATAAACTCAGTAAGACTCAAGTTGCCAAGAACAAAAGAGTAAGACTGAAGCCTTACAGAATCACCATACTAGGGTTTTCAGGTTCCCTAAACGGAACATAAGGGTTTTGATGGCTCCCATAATCAGTTTTAATGAAACAACAGCTCACATAGATTTGCCAGTAGAGCTTCATCTGCACCAATCCTTGAGGGTTTTGAAAGGCTCCCCCAACCTTTTTGATGACTCCCTTAAACAACATGGATTTTAACATCCAATAGATCTGGCAGACAAACCAGTCCACCCTTTCATGATCATACCAAATACAAAACAACAGCTTATAAATATGAACTAGAAAATTTTTAGTTGTACCATAGTATTTAGGGTTTTGAATGGCTCCCCCAACCATTAACAATGAAGTGGGAGTGAAGAAAACTCCCCAACCCATCAAGTTACAATTTTCCAGAAAAAAGAAAAGACATTCAAGGATCTCTAGCAAAAATAGGAGTCTCTAGCAAAGGCCACACCCCATAGGGTTTTGAAAGGCTCCCCCAACCTTTAACACAGAAATGGAGCAGAAAAGAAGTATTCCCCTCTCCACTAGATTACAACTTGCCAGACAAAAGATGAAACCGTCAAAGATCACTGGAAAACACAGGACTCTCCAGCAAAGGACAAGCCCAACAGGGTTTTGAAAGGCTCCCCCAACCTTAAACAGAGAGATAGGAATGAGGAAAGCTCCCCATTCCACCTGATCACAACCTGCCCGGAAAAGAATAAAAATTTCAAAGATCACAGGCATAAACGGAACCATCCAGCAATGGCCTAACTTACCACCAAAACTCCAACCCACCTCTTCCAACCAGCATCTAGCCACCTCTGTAGGTAGACCCTCCACCTTGAAAGGACCTTCTACCTCTATGGAAAGCGTGAAAGAGGAGTTAAGAGAGAAATGAACCTTCACCTCAAAATGAGCTTCCATCTCAATAGAAAGTAAAGAAAAGGAGTAATGGGGAAAGGAGACCATAGAATGCAAGAGAACACAAGAGTGCAACCCCACCTCAATAGGAGTCCCACATGTGACAATACCAAACAAACCTTCACCACTCTCCCACACGAATGAAAGGATCAGAGAAACCCAAGGAGAGTGATGAACCCAGGAATAGGCCTGCACAATAGCATCCCAAAGGAGGACCCATTGCAACCACTCACCTTCGAAAGCCATCTGAGAAAACCAGGGTCTAGGTCTCTCCAAAAAAATGGGGAAAAGAGCCCCCCCCAACAATTACAGATGCAGAGAACATAAACCCTAACCTCAGAAGTGGTGGAAGGAGAGAGAGGAGGGCCCCAGACATAACATCAGTAGCCCCCCACCATGAACTTCTCCACAACCCCTCTTGGGTCATCATCTACTTCCTCCGAGTCACCCTCATCCCCATCAATACTAGGGAAAGAATCCACTCGGCCTCCACTCGCTTGGCATCCGCCCGTTCTACTGCTCCCGCGTGACATATTTACTCATATTGTTACATGATTTCCTTTATCTGATTTTATTTCAATTTCAAGGTTAATTCCTAAATAAGGGTTTGACTAAGGAAAACCCCTTTCAACACAAAAATTTCTCATTTTTCTATGCATATAGGAACAAGTAATAATGTTGTTGTTATAGATATGGAAAGTACAAGATCCGATGGATGATCTTTGAAAGTTTCAGGAAAAAATACAGAGTACAGGGTGACTACTATGCGACCTATGCTTGAGTATAGGGAAGCCATACAACCTATACCCTCAAAAATAGGCTTAGATATTAACCATAAGTAAGTAATATAGTGTAGTTTCTATTTTTATTCATTACAAGTGTGCTCCTAATATATGACTATCTTTTTTTGGTGAAAGTTTTCATCTAGCTTACTTAAGCCTTCTATTTTGCATTAGTGAGTCCTATTTTCACAAATCCATCTCATCATAATAATAATCACAAAGGATTATTTCACTTACTTAGTGATTAAGTCCTACCTAAGCCTATTAAGTCATTTCCCTTCTGATTGTGCAATTAAGAAAAGGTGGATCCCATACACATCCCTATCAACCCCTCAACCCCCTTTTTCCTATTGTACAATTTGGTGAACCTAACTTATACCATTTTCGTTCTTATTTTGGTGTTAGATCTCCTTTTCATTTGATAATTAGATATGTTATTCATTATATTTCATGTGAGATTATGTCTTTTAATTCCATCTATGTTTCATAAATTTAATGTATATTTTTATATTTCTTTCAAACTTGCATTTATTAGATCTTTCCTTTCTTTCCTTGTGCATGATTGTTATAACATTAAGTCCTACATATAGCATTATGATTAGGAGAAGTTGTATACTTATGGGTTCTTTTGATCCCGAGTCCTTATTTCCCAAGAATATTGATGAGACAAAAATTCCTACTAATGGCATTTCCACTATTGTTGAGAACCCTTCGTCCCACTCTTCTCATGATGAAGATTAGACCTTAAGAGTTTCCTCTACCCAAGTGCAAAAGATTTCCAAAGAATGAAAAAATTGACTAATGCTTAGGTAAAAAACATTCTAATACATAAGCCATTTATTTATTAATAATAGTGAGGAAGATAATTTGCAATGATAAACATGGTGTTTATTTCATGTGTACTATCTCAAATCTCATTGTTAACAATGTTAAATTCATAAAAGAGTGTGTTTGAAAGCTTGGTTTAACTCAACCTTCCACTAGTGTTGAATATTATATGTGTATTCCTACTTCATTACCTAGTGTTTCTACCTATGCTACACCTCTCATGATCCTACACATCAATCCTACACATGTTAGTCTTGGAAGTATCCCTAATCCTATTGTTCCTCCTCCTTCAAGTGTTACATTTATTTCTCAACCTTCATCCATTCTTACCTACAATAATGTCCCATAATCACATTCAAATGTTCCTTCCATTTCCCATAATGGTCCAAACCTTTCCCAAATGTCTCATACCAACCTTTCTACCAAATCCACTATCAATAGTCTTTCTCAAATTATTTCATCCTTGCAGCAACGAATTATGTTAATAAATCAATCCAAATTTAACATTCCCACATGTGACATTTCTAGTCCTTTGTCCTTGGATATCATTCATGTCATTATCTCTCAATACATGGAGACACCTTAAATGGGAAGTGATCCCTTGACTCATGTGAAGTCTTTTCAAGCATTATGTAGTGATTTTTCTCATCATCATAGATTCATGGATAAACTATTTACTAGAACATTTAGAGATAAATCCTTTCCATGGTATTGTTCTTTACCTCCTTATTCCATTGATTCTTTTCAAAAACTTGCTAATGCTTTTATTCAACAATTTTAAAATAATATTGGTCCTAAAATTTCTTTTGATTGATTTGATGCATTATAAACAAGGTGTTAGAGAAAAAGTGATTGATTTCATTGGTAGATTTAAGCATTTGCATGCTCAATTTCTTTTTATGTGCATGATATTTACATGCAATATATTTTCATTTCTAGTTTACAAAAAAAACATTAGAGATACAATATTTCTTTTTGAATTCTCTTCTTTTACTCAACTATGTATAGTTCTTCATAATTATTAGTTTCAAGTGAGTCAATTTGAGAGCATCACAATAATGGCTCTGTTGATAAGAGTGATGTTACATCCCATCCTCTTTAAATTTTCAAAAACCTAAGGGCTTTATCAAGATCAACAATTCATCAAGAAATATTGATGCACTCATGGAAATAATATCCAAATATGTGATTCCTTTGTCATCTATTTTTATACCTTATCATAATTTTACACCTCTTTTTGAGTCTTTGTATAATTTGATGTTGAATTTTATTAATGCTAATTTCTCAACACTTCCTTCCATTAAGCCAACTAATCCTTCCAAACAGTCTAGTAAATCCTTTGACCCTAAAGCCCTTTTCCAATATCACCGTTAGCTTGGTCATGATATTGAAAATTATTTTCATTTGAAATCCATTATCCAAGACCTTATTGATTCTAATGCTATATTTATTGAGGGTGTTAATGATCAAGGGATGAAATATCTTTCTCCTACCAGCCAAAACTTAAAAATTTATATCAATATTTTACCCTCTCATTCTACCAATACCATTGAGTTTACCCATTCTTTGTCCTCTCCTTCCACCCATGTTGTTGACCTGCCTATCATTGTGAAATATGATCTTGAGGGTACCAAAGCCAAAAATGTTGTCAATCTTATTATTCATTCTCAACCTAAAGCCAAACTAGAACTTGAGATTTGCATTACATTTGATTCTAAAGAAACTATTAGTGCACTTGATGGTCCTCTTTATATTGTTGTGAAGATTAATGGTTTTCCTTCTCATAACATCCTTATAGATCCCAATTTAATGATGAATGTTATAACTGAAAAAATTATCTTCACTAGACACCTCTAGTAAGATTCTTATGAAAAATCTGATGTGATGATCAAAATATTCAATGGTTACACATGTCCCACCCATGGTTTGATTACTTAACTTGTAGAAGTTGGTAAGAAAACCTTAGATTCCATGTTTTTTTTCATCTTAATTTTCTATTAGTTTCAAGTTAGACTTGGCCATCCTTTGCTCACTTACATGAAAGCTATAGTCCCTCCTCTCCATAAGTATTTAAAGTTTCCTCATGATGGAGAAATTATTATGATTAACCATAGTATCTATCAACTTTAGCTAGTCATGTGAACTTTGATCTTAATTTCTTTTAGCCTTCCCTATATCAACCAATTCAACCTCGTAAAGATAACTTATTCTTATCTTATCAAAAAATTAAAGTCCAAAAGTTTTGTGAACTTGGCAATCCTAATGTTGTTTTATCTCCTTTCCTTGAACTTGAACTTCTTCATGAATCTTCTATACCTCCTATTCATGCTTTAGTTCCACTTCCTATATCCTATAACCTCCCTACAACTATGGTTTCTCAACCTAGTGTGGTTCTTTTAGTTCTTCCATCTAAAGAAGAAAAGGATCCAATGTTGATTGGTTCTAAACTACCTAAAATTTTAAACAAAAAAAAACATAACCATTGTGCTCATGATTGCCTCAATAAATGTCATGCTAGAGCCCATGATCATGCTTCCCAAAATATTTCCTCCCCTAAGACACCTAGTGATGCCTTCATCCTATTTTATGAATCTATTCATAACCCAAGGGAGGAAGTTAATCTAAAGAAGATGAAATTTAACAAACATGATGATTCTATTCATATCTTAGATTATACTGTAATTAATTTGGATGAATAAGATACTTTTAATTATGATATTTCAATATTTATAAATAAAATGATTTTAATGTTGATGATGATATGGATAAACTTATTGATGTTAATCATGATTTACCTACTAGACTTGCAAAACAATTATTTCTTTATAGTGATGAACAAAGTGACTCATCCTTAGAGCATGGTCCTTATTTGGAACTTGTGATGGTTTCATCTCATACTTACCCTAGAGTTAGTAGATCCCTTTTGTGCTCTCTTTTGTCATGTATTTTATTTCCCTTGGTTTGTCCTTGTTTGGGGGTGTCTCATAGTGGAAATGTCTCTTGTGGTTGCATGTATGCTTCGTTAAAGACATTGCTCCCATTAAGGTGTTTGAAATCTCTTTAACAAGGGTCTATACACTTTTCTCTTTGTTTCACATTTTTCACACAAAAAATGAATCAATGCAATCCTTTTTTATGGCTAAGGATATAATACTTTCCTTTGGAACTCTCATTACATTATCATGCCTTGTGCATTACTTAGTCGATCCTAAGATTGATCCTCCATTTCTAGATCCCTTTGAAGATTATGCTTTTCTTAGGAATGATCTCCTTTTTCTAGATCCCTTAACAGAACCAAATATTTTCTTAAGGAATGATCCTCTTATATATATATATATATATATATATATATATATATATATATATATATATATATATATATATATATATATATATATATATATTCCTCTTTTATCTTATTTTTGGATGTGATGAGGATCCAAGTCACTTGGGGGATTTGTGTTTCCTTGTATCCTTGACCTTGATAAAAAATTTCCTATGCATTGATCTATTTTACTATGAGCATGAAGTTGTTTCATACTCCCACTAAAGTGAGGGCTAAATGTACCATCCTAAAAATTCAGTACCTATAAGTAGATGCTCTATTAGGCCCCATTTTGGTGATTTTGAGATTTTTATGTCCATTATCCTTGATCCAATAACCTAACTCTTTTTCTTCTAGCATCATCTCTTTATTCATAACTCCCACTTAAATTTGGGTGTCCTTTTCCTAGGTATAGGATGCCTAGGAGACTTATACCCTGACATCTAAGCTCAAATTTTAATGAGTGACATGTTACAATATTTTAGCAGGATTTCTAGATTTAGAGTCAGATTGTGTTTAGTTTGAATCTAGAAATCATGTCAGAGGTATATACATGGTATTTCTCTCCTCATTTTGGCATTTATTATCAAATAGAAGCAATAAGGTGAGAATCAAGATTTCAAGTGTTCTTCAAGACCAAGTTTCAAGAATTCTTCAACCAACCTAAGGTATTTTGAAGGCAATATTCTCTATTGTAGAAATCTTGTCTCCCATGATGGTCAAGTAGAGGAGTTATCAATCAAACAAGAAGATCATTTTGTCCTCTAGAGTAATCTTAACCACTTGAGGAAGGTTTGGGATGATAAATTATGGATCTCACAAGGCACCTAAGGTTTGATGGTTAAAAATTCACTCTCCATAGAGTAAGAATGGAAGCACATTTATCATCTTTAAGGTTCAATGTTTTGAACATAGTGAAAGATGGTTACACTCCTCTTGTAGGTCCTACTACAAATGCTACAAATATTAGGGAATATAAAATAATTTCAAGGAAAGAAATATAATTATGAATGGACTTTCATAGCTGAAACTTGTTAAGGTGATGCATCACACTATTTATAAAGACATTTGGAACAAACTCAATGGCATATATTGAGGAGACATAAAGGTGAAATAGAAGAGAATGCACAAGTTTAGAACCAGATTTGAGACTCTGAAGAGTTTTGATTATTGGAAAAAGTAGGTTTTGAAGGGGACCCGAAACCCTTTACAAAGCTAAAAGCAAAAGATCGAAAGAAGACTACACAACAAAAAGAGGCAACAACAACGAAGACTCTGAAGATTGTTGAAGATGAAGACTTTGATCATTATATTCTCTAGGTAGATGAATTATTAAATGACATTAGAGGTATTGGTTGATAAATTAAAGAAGATAAAGTTGTGAAAAATATTTTTAGATTTCTTCCAAAAATTTATAGTTATAAGGATTCTACTATGAAGAAAGTAACGACTTAGATAAATATTCACTAGATCAATTGTATGGATCTATAACTACATATGAAATGAGATAATTTGACAAGGATGCTCCAGCTAAGAGGGAGTCTCTATTCAAAGTAGGTAAGAATGAATAATATTATGCTTATCTACTTGATGGATTTGAAGATTTCAAAGAAAACTTTGTAAGAAGGTTACATAAAGGCACTAGCAATACAAAGGTAACTTACCTTTTAAATTTTATTATTGTGGTGGCATTGGACATCGTGCTTTTAGATTTACTTATAGAGAATCAAAATACAACAATAAAAGAGAGCATTATAAAATAAGTCTTTAATCCAAAAATAATAGTTGTTCCTTAGAAGATGAAACTGAAAATGATTCAAATGATAAAACACTCTTTATGATAATGAGAGTTTGATGATAAAAAAAATAATGTCAAGGATTGTAAGATGTTCGATGAATTACAAGATGTTAAATTCAATTAACAATCAATGATTGTATGGATAGTCTTTCATGAAAAATAAGAAAATGCATGGGTGATTAATAATGGATGTTATCACCACATGAATGGTAACAAAAAAATCTTTATTAATCTCAAGAAGTGGAATAATCTATCAAATTTAGTTATGAAGGAGTTGCACCAATTTTTGGAAAGGGGACAATAATAATTGTTGGGAAAAACAAGATGGGTGATGTTCTTTATGTGAGAATATTGAAACATAATTGTAGAAAAAAATATAGTCTCACATTTCATGACAAAGGTTGTCAAATTAGGATAGGAAGCTTAGAATAACTTGTAGCAAAGGAACCCAGATTGATAATAATGTTTACCAACTTAAAGAAGGTAGTTTCTTACTAGCACAAACTAGTGATTGTTGACCATGGAAAAAGAGAATGAGTCATATAAACCTTAATAACATGGGAAGATTAGCTCAAAAAATATGAGAAGAGACATGGCATGGATCATCAAGCCCACAAATATCTTATGCAAAGAATGTAAAATGGTAAATTATACAAGGAAAAACTTATAGGGAAAGGAGTATTCCTCTACAAAATCATTGGATCCGGTGCATACTGGTCTCTTTGTATCTACTAGGACAAAAGGAATCAATGGTGAAAGGTAATTTATGTTTTTTATTGATGATTTTTCTAGGATGACATGGGTAATTGTCTTAAAATAAAAAATTAGAAGCTTTGGAGAAGTTTAAAGCCTTCAAATACTTGGTTGAGAATGAAAGACAAGATTAGATATAATGCTTGAGGTTTGATATAGGAGGTGAATTTAGTAAAAATGAGATTAAAAAATATTTTGAAGATCGTGGTATTAGGAGACATTTTTCTACTCATAAAAACCTAAAACAAAATGGGGTAGTAGAAAGAAAGAATAGAACAACTTAGGAAATGACAAGAACAATGATGAAAGATTCAAATTTATCTTATGTTTATTGGAAATAAGTAGTTCATAGTTTTGTCTACATTCTAAATCGAGTACGATTTAGGGTCAATAGCTTTATGACCCTGTATGAGCTATGGTATGAGAGACCCGATACAATTCATAATTTTTGGTAGCTTATGATACATTAGATGAGATGAAGATTTGGGAAAGTTTGATTCAATATATGATGATGGAATATTTCTTGGCTACTCAAATAGAAGAAAGGCTTATAAATGCTACAACAAGAGGCTCAAAATAATGGTTTAAAGTACAATGTCAAAGTGGATGAAGAGTGGAATTTGGAGATATAAGAGCTAAAAGACTATGAAATTGATGAGCCTATGTGCATGAAAGAAAAAGAAAAGGTGGGAGAGACATAGGAGAAATAAAAAGTTCCATAAAATACTCCAAAGACTCCATCAAAGTATGTTCAAATAAATAATTCAAAAAATTAGATAATTGGTGATAATAATGGAGTGCAAACTAGGAGAAGATTTGCAAAGGAAAATGAACAAGTAATCTCTATCTTCTAACAAGGATTGAACCTAATAATTTTTTTGATGCTAGTAGAGATCAATGATGCTAGCTTGCAATGGAAAAAGAGTTAAATTGGATTTGACAAGAATCACACATGGGAATTAGTTTCTAGACTACTAGTAAAAAAATGTTATTGAAACACAATAGAAATTTTAGAACAAGACAGATGAAGAAGGATAAGTGACAAGGAACAAGGCAAGGTGGGTCTGCAAGAATTATTCACAAAATCAAGGGTTTGACTTTGAAGAGACATTTTATCTGATGGATAGGATGGAGGAAATAAAGATGCTTATTTCCTTTTCTACTCACAAGAATTTTAAGTTTTATCAGATTGATGTCAAAGCATCTTTTGTGAATGGTGATTTAGAGGAAGAATTTTACATAGAGCATCCTAATAGATTTCAGTGGTCAGAAAGATCAGACATTGATTGTTTACTCAAAAGGATTTGTATGGTATCAATAAGGTTCCTAGGGATTAGTATACAAGGTTGGACAAGTACTTTAGCAAGGTTTCAAGAAAGGTATTGTAGATGGAAATATTTACATTAAGGTCGAGAAAGAAAATCTTTTAATAGTTGTTTTTTATGTTGATGACATCATTTTTTGTAGAGATCGTGTTGTATGTAAATATTTTACAAAAGAAATGCAAAAATCATTTGACATGTCTATGATTGGTGAGTTATCCTACTTCCTTGGGATTCAAGTTCGTTAGATGTATAATGGTATCTTTATTTCTATGGCTAATTATGTTAAGGAAATGTTGAAAACATTTGACATGGAGGATTCAAAATGTGTGAGTACTCCTATGTCTAATGATTGTATTTTGAGAAAAGATGATGAGTCTCTTTTAGTTGATCAAATTCATTATAGGTCTATGATTGGAAGATTATTATAGTTGACTGCTTTTAGATCTAATATAATGTATGTAGTATATTTAGTTGCAAGATATCAATCCAATCCTAAGAAATCACGTGAGAAGGTTTCCAAAAGGATATTAAAATATTTAAAGGGAACTCTAGATTACAGCTTGTGGTATGAAAATGATATTGATTTACCAATGCAAACCCACATTGGTGCTAGTTGTGATGGTTGTGTCGATGATAAAAGTACTAGTGACATCATTTTATTCTTGGTAGGTAGATTAGTCTCTTGGTTTAGTAAGAAGTATGAATCAATATTATCCAAAAAAAAAGTAAAAAATGTTGCTGCAAATTTTTGTTGCACTCAAGTTCCATGGATGAAGCATGCCTTGAAGGATATCAAGGTAGTGTCTGAAGAGTCCATTCCAATTATGGGGAAAAATAAAAATTCCATAAACATTTCAAAGATTTTGGTGATTCATTCAAGGAACAAGCACATTTCTACCAAATATCACTTTTTGGGAGAGAATGTTGTAGAACAAGAAGTTAGATTGGAGTATATTTTACAAAGGATCGGATTGTATATATATTTACAAAGCTACTCTGTAAGGATAATTTTGAGTATCCCTAGGAGAAGCTATAGGTTATTTCTCATACTTCCAACTAGATGCATAAAATGTTACATCTATTTGGGGGGAGATGTTCAAGGTATATCCCTTATCTCATGGACCGATGGAGTATACTTCTCTTGGGGATTATGTGGTTTGATTGGTTATTGCTAATAGAAGGAGAGTGTATGATAGAAAGAGAACATATGATAGTTTTGATGAAAAAATAGAAATGGAGAATTAATGAAGAATTGTATGAAGGCCTTGGCCATTTATCCTTGATGTCAATATGGGAGAGATATTGATGAAAGAAGGAGATAGAATAAAGAATTTGTGAAATAAGAAGTAGATGATGATGATTTTTTCCATGAGGATATTATTGGATGTTGGTGTTGTCATTGATGCCAACCCTCTAGCCACTTGAAGTTGAGAACTTGTTATATGTTTTGTGGTGTTGACCTTTTGTGTCAACCCTCTTCTTGTTGTGATGTTGCAATTATGAAACTATGTGTTATGATATAGTTATTGACGATTGTGATGTCAACCCCCTATTGATATATTTGGGAAGATGTGGAGGGTTTTCTAAACGTAGTATGTATACCAGATGTGATGTTTCTACGACATTGGTAAGTTACAGAAGGTAGAAGATTGTGCAAGTGATTTATGGTTTATGTCATTCTCTATTGTGGATGTCTACCTACTTGATGTTTATATGTACACCATAGTGTGTTTCTAGTCATGTTATAGTTGTTGTGTTTTTGGTTATGGAAAATTTGTTGCATTATTTTGAGGTGTTGTTTGTTTGCTAGTTAGAGTTCTTGTTGATGCAATAAGATTGGATTGAGACCCTCTCGTATGTTTACAATGATGTTTGTTTCTAATTAGAGTTGGAATTGAGTGATGGTGTAGTAATGTTATCATATTGAGATAAGCATTACAAACATGAAATCATTCATATAAGGATTAGAAGCATGATATTGTTGAGATAGGATTAGAAGCATGATATTATTGAGATGAGGATTAGAAGTGTGACATTAGTGCAAATGGTTGTATGATGCCACATGCTACTATAATATCTCTCTTGTTTCTCCTAATGGCCAATTGCTACTACAAAGCTATTTTGATTCATTAAAGCATGTGTTTGCAGAGAAGTGCTCTAGTAGCTACTTACAAGAATGCTCCACATTACATCATGTTTTTTAGAATTTCCTTGTAATTTGGAACACAAATTGTATGTTTTGTGAATGTTGCACTCCTATATTTTTAAGTCCCCAGTGATGTCAGTAATTTCTCAATTATATGCAATTTATTGGTAGCCTGGATGTCTTTCAAAACTAGTTTAGAAAATGCTTTGCATTTCTCCACATTTATTTACATTGATGTTTCTTGTGCTATAATTTTGAGGGAATACTTATAGTATTTTTGAAATATCTTAGTTCAATTTTATAATAAGGATTTCTACCGCAAGTATGTTTTTAGAGATATGATTCATTATCATGTTTTCCTCACCTTCCAGTTGTGAAGAAATGTGTCATATTGGTTAAAGTAGATTGGATCATTGAGGAAACATGAAATATGTTCTTGGGAATATTGTTCAATGTTTGATGAACATCTCTATATGATCTTTATACTAGTGATTGATTACTTTGGTGTTACATCGCGTTTGGAGTTAGTTTTTTGGGTTATTGTGGCTATTTGGTTGACAATGTTTATTCTCTTGCTTATACCATGTTCATAATTAAATTGGATTATTTTTTGAGTTTGTTTTAGATCTCACCTTGTTGTGCGGGGATCTAAATTGAATGGTTTCATGTTGAAACAATATTTTGGGATGAATAAGTATTGCTACATGTTACCCTATTCCTGACTTTGGATGATTGTGTGTCAAGAGTGTGAAATGTTTGAGATCACCTTGGATATTGTGCAATGATATTTTTATCTTCTCTCTATCTCTTGGATAGGACAACTTACATCACAATTATGTTTGGGTGACTGAATTGTTGGGATTTCCCCTTGTCCCTTGTTTATGGACAACTTAATTAATTTTTAGTGATGATTAGGATGGTATAAATAGAAGATCAAATGAGAAGAGAGAAATCATGGATTGAAAACAATGTGAATCTAAGGTAGAAAATGTGGATGGTGAGATTATTGGTGTAGAATTATCAAATGGTTTCCTAAGGTGGTGAGTCAAGAGAAGACATTCAAGGGAGAATTCTAGAAGCAATATGTTGAAGTCTTATTCATTGTAATTCTTTTTATGTATCTTGTTTTGATATAGCGAGACTCCTCCATGGGCCTTTTTGTATCTTACCCTAGAGAAGTGATTTTTAGTTTGTAAGTCCTTTGTATCGTTCCTTAAGATAGTGAGTGTTGATTGCAACTTTGACATGAGAAGGTCTTGTAATACATTTTATATATTGTGAGATATCCTCACCATGATTTTCCCCTAATTGGTTTTTCCATGTAAATTTGGTGTTCTCTTATGCATTGGTGTTGATTATTTATCTTTCATTATTGTTGATTTAAGTTACATATTTTGGAATTAAAGTATAAGTTTAATATTGTTCAAGACTAATTCATCCCCCCCTCCTCCACTCGTAGTCTTTGGGTGTGTTCAACATTACCTCCTTGAATATAAGAGAGTCTAGGAATATAATACCCACACACACTGGGAGTGCGGTCAATCAAAGAAAATAATTATTGAGAGAGAAAGGTTACAAAATCAGCTTGGAATCACATAAATACTTGGCCTGCATAGTAATATTCTTTCCTAGAGCTTGCAATGAGATCCCTAGAATGCAACGTGCTTTGAAATGAGCTTGATTTTGTTTTTAAATAGTGACTTGTATAATAGTGGATTTTCATGAATGTAGTTGATCTTATGTTCCTCTAGGGTCTGAAGCTCTAGAGAAAACTAAAGGGACTAGGAGTAGATACCTAGGTGAGATAAGAACTTGGGACAAAATGCAAAGCTCCAATGGGGGCTAGAGTCCCCAAAAATACACAAAAACCATAGCACAGAGTGGGGTCCAAGGAGAAAAAAAGACATTAGAACCAAATTATAAGGTTATTTCAAGGCCAAAAATACCAAAGAGAAACTAAGAAAATGTGCCAAATTAGAAAACAAAGATAGTAAGGGAAAAAAAAACTAGAAAGAAAGCAACAAAATGAACTTCAGACAAATTTGTAAGGATCCTTTAGGGCTTGAGGTATCGAAAGAAACTAGGAACAAAAGAACTTAGAAAAATAAAATAGAAGACAAAAATGAGATAACAAAAAGAGCAAGACCCCTATTTTGTCAAACAAATACAATGGTGAGTATAAAGGGCATATAAAAACCTTTTGTTATTGTTTGAATCCATAAAGACCCAAGTATAAAAGGTTGTTCTTTACTTAAATATAAAGTATCCCAACAAAGTAGGAAACTTATATGCCACAAATCATGAGATAATATTAAGAATCTCTTGAATAGACAATGCGATTAACTATATAAAAATGTTTACATTAATCCACTAACCTAGGAGTTGAAAGTAAGCTCAAATAAAATTCAAATGTGGGTTTTTGACATTGTCCACACTATCTTACAAAATTTGGAAGAAACATTAACAACATATAATATTTAGATAGAAAACCACAAACCACCAAAACTATATAGGGCTTGTGTTATTAACAATTTATCAAAAAAAACAAAAAACAAATGAATGACACAAAGGTAGAAAATACCACAAGAAGTACATTTTAGAAGAAGAAAGGTCCTTCAAGGAACCCGCCATATTTTACTCCTCACTCAAAAACTCCAAATGATCCTCTAGTACAATCACTCTCTAGATCAATCCAAATAGTCTCATTTTACTTCATTTTTTTTTTCAAGTTTTTAGTCCTTTTACTTAAGCAAGCCTCAAGACAATTCTATTTGCCCTTCAACATAGTTTCCTTACACATAGTAATGCTATTAGAAAAGTTGTTGATAGTAGTCCTATTCATTTGAATGATCTTACTTGATGAGAAATTTAGGAACAATTATTTACTTGTAACCCTACTCATCCTAAATCGATTCCCTTCTTGTTACCTTCTTATTTAATAACCATCGCATGATGTATAATATTATTTTCCATTGAACTTAAAATGAATCTCCTTTTAGGGTTTATCCTTGTTGACTTGATGATGAAACTCATTCATTTTTACTTTTACTTTTTTATTTTATTCATAAATAATTTCAAAATACTATGTTGTAAGTTATTTTCTTCTGCAAGGTGGCAAGATTTTCTTATCCATTCACTGATGGTAACCTCTCCTTCCCCACTGGTTTCTCAATTACCAATATAATCTCCCTCTTTTCTTTGAATAACTTGAAAATTGGAAATTAAGTTTTTACCCTTCCAATGAAACTTTTCTATATTTTTTCTCTATTTTTCTCCCATCTAAAGATCACTAACATCTATGTTCCCTTTCACTTTTTTATCGATAACCTTCCTTGAAGTCAAAATAGGGTGCTCTAAAACATCACAATCTTTGGCTTACAATCATTCAACTTGAAGGGACTTTTGGCACCAAAAACCCTAATCTTGGGCCATGATATAGAGGCTCTCTTAAAAGGAATCCTTATGCAAACAAATTTTTAACTAGATCCTACCTTACAATAAATCAATACATTAGATTAGGAAGCTCCCCAACTGACACCTTCATAGTATGTTATAGATACACCAAATTGACCCTAGTAAATAAATTAAATTTGGTGTCTCATGGCTTCTATACCTTGTTTAACTAGACATCAACCACAAATAACTCTCTAGACATAAATAAAAAAGGGATATTCACAAAGATTTAGCATCAAAATATAGTTCCAACCAATTTTAATTATGGAACATCCATTTGGTAGACTTTCTTTTTACAAATAATAGAAAACCCTAATTTGACAACAATTATTTATTCCAAATCCAATCAAGAACCAAATTAATTCCCTTTTATCACTAAGAAGTCCTCAATTATGACATTACAAAAAATTTAATCCACACTCTTGTAGCTCAATTTCTTCACCTAAAATATTCTAGCATTTTACTGCAACTGAAGACCCCAACAAACATAGGGAAAACCAAGGCTCGAGAGGTATTCAAGAAGATATTTTAGAGGAAGGGACCATTGGAGAAATTAATTTCAAACTTAATTGGTATAAGGTTGAATTTATTTCAAGAGAAAGGGTAATCTAGAAAATGATGATAAATAGATTCAAAATACTTTTGAGGAAGGGGGCGCTTATAGGGTAACACAAAACCTCTTATGAAAAAACCTAGAGAAATTGTCTAGAAAATTGGGAGAAGAGGTCTAAGGAGTTAGAGATAACACCCTAAAATGAGGGAATTCATCTAGAGGAAGGGTAAAAAGAAAGAATAACCCTATTTAACATTATAATATCCATTAGCAAAGGCATGGCACACAAGCTCATTAGGTTTCTCTATTTAGAAAATATGAAAACCATTAAGGAAATTAAAAAAGGGTAACATCATTAGAGGAAGGCCAATGAAAAGGTTTCCAAGACTAAGAAGCTCTTAATTTCAAGATAATCCAACACCATTTTTCCAAAAAAAAACTAATTTGAAAGGAGATAATGAGTGGTAGGGATAGAAGAACATGTATCGTTAAGAAGTGAAACACCATCTTGAAACTAAATATTGAACCTTGAGTTGTTCAAATTGCTCCCTTCCCTTAGTAGGGCTCTACATTTGTCAAATATTCTAGGATAAGACAGAAGGGAGGAGATCATTTGAAAGAAAATTTAATGTTTCCTCATTAAAAGTGTTTTCTGCCATGATAATTTCAAACCATTGATTGTTGTTTTTCAACAATTTCCAACAAACTTTAGCTATGAGAGCATTGGTAAGGGATCTCAATTTCCTCAAACCAAAGCTACCTTTAATTTGGGGAGACATACCTTATCCTAAGAAAGTAAAGCAATTACTTATTTCTCCTTAGTTCTAGAGAAAATAAACCTCTTTTAGATTTGCTAAATCTTTTTTTTTTTCCAATTTTATTTGGATTTTCAGAAGGGACAAAAGGTAGATAGGATGGTTCTATATGTAAATTTAAAGGAGTTGTAAATTATTGGGTTAATTTAGTAAACAAGCATTCCATCTCTCTAATGTCCTTTGAAATTTGTCTAGGAGGGAGTTCAACAACCTTGTTATTATTCTTCCTTTGAAAAGGGGCCATGTTGATATAAACAAAAAGGAAGCACGTTGATCTAGCACCCAAGGATATCAATAGTCTTAATTTGGCTTTGCAAGGGTATTTAAGAGAGAAAATGAAAACTTTTGTCAAATTTGATCCATTGAATCGAGAAATTATCATATTTTTTCAATAGTAGAATGAAATATTTATCTTTATTCATCAAAGCTTCCCTTAAAAGAACAATATTATCCATAAATAACTAATGAGACACTGAACTAAGTAATGAAGGATTACTACCCTTGATGTTACTACAACCTAAAGCCTCAAAGATGCTCCTAAATAAAGCCTCTAGTATTATATTAATAAAAATATAGGAGGACAAAGGTCCCCCTAACTCAAGATGTTCTCAATAACAAAGAATCTCACTAGGGAACCATTGAATAAAATAGGGAGAATATGAGAAGTAATGCAAGTAAAGATAAAATCCTAGATCTTCTATTAGAAAAAAAACACCCAATTGTAGGTCTTACTCATCTCCACCTTGAGGATAATGCCAACCTTTAATTATTTCATCTATTGAGTGAAATACTTCATGAAACAATATCATTAAGTCAAGAATTCATCTACCATGTAAAGAAAACCACTCTAGTGTTTCAAGATGAGAGAGGCTCACAAAAGTTGCATCCTCAAAGTCAAGATTTTAGATAAAACTTTATAGAGTATATTATAGAGAATTATAGGTATGAACTCTTTGAACTCCATGGATCCAAACCTACAACTAGTATATCATAAGTATAATTAATATCCCTTAGGATCTTATTAGGCAAAAATAATTCACACAATAATCACTTGTTTGTGACTAATCTACCAAAGATGCTAAAAAAGAAAGAGTGAAACCATTAGGGCTTGGGGCTTTTCCACCATTAAAAGAGAAAGTTGCACCCTTGATCTCACCCTTAGATATCAACCATAACAAAATTCTAGTTATTATTATTAGAGTTGATAGTAAGGATAGTGTCAAGATTATTAGCATCCAAAAAGGAATTTCCAACAATAATTCTTAATAAGAGCGATCTAATGAAATGTGAAACTTCCTTTTTAATTTGAAAATAGTTAAATTGAAGAAGCTTGTATTCATATCATCTCCAGGCGAACATAAAACTCTAGATTTTTATATCAAATATGATTCCTCTTTGACAACAATGGACTAATAAGACACTTGCATATGTGGGAAGGTATATGCATTTAGATTTTACTAGTATACAAGGTTATCCAAACCCTAGTGCGAGTGATGTTAAGAATACAATACCAAAATTTTCAACTAAAAATGTTGTATCAAGGGAACACCATTAGACCTCAATAGAGACTTCTCTTTATTTCATAGTTCTCAATTCATGCTTTTTAATTTGGACCTTTTCATCTAGATTTAAAAGCTTATATTTTATACATTTATTTCCAACAAATATATTCAAAAGGTTTTCTTATTATACTTCTTGAGATTAGCCTTTAAAACTTTTAACCTTTAACTTAAATCTTACACAATCCATTGATTATTTCCTTTAACTCTGGATGTTGTTGCCACATGTTCTCAAATTTTAAAGGGCCTATCCTCCTCCTATCTAAATTAAGACTTGATATAAGTAGCTTTTGGTCGAATCCTATTATTGGTAAATAGGAGTGGAAACACTTTTAGCTAGATCACCAAATAAATGGTCACCAAAAATATGTCAAGCTTCAACAAGACAAGTGTTAGGATCAATAAATATTGAGAGGGGGGTTGAATCAGTATTCCAACACTTTTCTTCTTTATAAACCAATTCAAACTTAACCATGCAATAACTGAAACAAGAAGAACCTACACATAAATTAAATAACTCATAACACCATGATTTTTTCTCTAGGAAACCCTGGCCAAGGGAAAACCCTGGTGGGGATGGTGCCCACAAATGATGCACTAATAAGTATTGTGTTCCAGCTAGGAAACCTTGCCCTGTTAGGAGTAGAATATTACATTAGTAAATGTCCTTGTTAGAGAAAAAACCCTATTAGGATTTCATAACCCTATTAGGGGTGAATACAAAATGGAGCTCATTGCTCATACAAAGGACTCACTGTCCAGTATTACAAAAGAGTTCTACAACATAAAAAAAATGAACTGTAATAGCATCTGTTATGCTAAATTAGTTCCACATGAAGCTTGCAATAATAATCACATAATCTCCACTTTACTCGATCATTACAGGTTTTCTATATCATTTTTCTACAACTTCGCAATTCAAAACCTTCGCATATAAATACACAATCAACTTTATTTCCATGTCATCTCAGTAATTCTTCACAAAATGTGTCCTTACACTTCATTCAAAGAAAAAGGGTATCATTTGATCATTAACACACTAGGATAGGTGAGTACCTATCATAAATCACAAAACATATTACAAAAATAACTTCTATTATTATCCCAATCGTCGCATCTACTCAGGAGCCCTGTTTTCACTACATGTTGTGCTCACACAACTTTAGAAACATGTAACTCTATCTAGAAAAATCCAAAACTCAAGGGATCACAAAAGACACTTTATTATATCCCACATAACATACCTCTATGCTTGCAAACCATAAAGATAAGTATTGCATGCTTGCTGACCAAAATAGTATGATTGTATCCTAGAAACTATCTCTGTACTTAGACATTTTTCACATAGCAGATTATCAAAAAATTACTTCCACTTCAAGCCATCATCATAGAGATATGTGTTCCAACAATGACAACATATACATGATCATGCACTGCTCACTTGCCAACAATATCCCCTTTTGGCATTGATGGAAACACTTAGTGAAAAATGACTAAGTGTCCATTGCCAAATTACACTAGTACATTTGACCTAGTTTTTCTACCAAAATTTTTGACCATGAAATAAAAAGGTTTTGGTTGGTTGGATTATAGAAGGAAAAATTTCATTTTTTTTTAATCCATGCCCGTGTTCGTCGAAAGTTCGACCAATACCGTGTACGTCAAAATTTCGACGAACACAGGCATAACTTTAAAAAAAAAAGATTTCATTTCTCATTTCATTATTACCACGGCATATTTTTTCAAGGGTTGCAGTGCGTGAAACCTCATCAGCCAGGGCGGATTCAGAACTGTGTATAGGGGTTGTAGTTTTTATCTGGACTCATGCCTTTGATTTTTGAGCTTGGTTTTGGAAACTTGGCTTTTCCTCTCCTTATCAAATGGAAGCTCATTGAGGTAGGGATTGTGTCGTTATCTCCTCTGCATTTTGATATAATACATTGCATTTGATCACTTGATTGAATACCATCATGTATTTCGAGGGCACATCTTACTATGATCATTACTCCATGCTCTGTTATGTCCATGGCATTGAGTTCATTTCTTTGGATAATTTGATTATGGCATTTATATCTAGATTCTCATTATTTTATTATGAGCTAGGGCATCATGTTATGTTTATTTTTTGTTACTATAGCCCGTGAGCCTGATCTGCATCTTTGATTTTATCACACTTCTTGTGTTAGTGAACTAGGGCATCATGTTAATGTGTGTTCATTGGATTCTCTGGTTATATTGCTTACTGCTTTTAGAACCCGTGATCCTCATGGCATCATTGGTGACACATTTCCTTCTTTGCTATGCTAACTAGTGTCCACCATTGTTTTACATGACGTATGACCTTGGCTCGTGCTCTTCACATTACCACTATTATTACTTTCTTGGAGTATCATTGATTACCCACGAGCTAGGGCATCCATTTATACATTCCATCAATTTTCTTCTCTGTTCTGATCCTATGGCGTGCTTCAATGATGACCCACAGGTTTTTCACTGTTGTTATGATGTTTTTTACATGGCATCATTTCCCTTGACCCATACTCCATTGCTTATGTCATTGTTACCATAACATGATTACGGTTTAGAGCCCATGAGATAGGGCATCTTTTCCATATTTTTACTTTGTTGTTGCAACATGAAATTGATGGTGTTTACTATTTTCTTGGGGACCTGTGAGGTTGTAAAAAGTTGTATTTTTGCTGTTAGATCATACATTAATAATATTTTTAATTTGAGCTCGGGCATCATGTTTACATGTTAATGTTTTCTTGCTACTGTCATGTACCATGATGTTTTATTGTTTATTCATTGAGGCTGCAAGCCATATGTTGAATTAGTGCATACTGTTATCATTTCCTTGGTTGTGATTGCTACTCACCTTCATGGCATGATGATGTGACTCAGGTATTATTTATTTGCAATACTTTGGCAGCATGATTTATGTTGATCTTAATTACTAGTACATTTGACCTAGTTTTTCTACCAAAATTTTTGACCATGATAATGTCTAGTCTAATGAAAAATAGTGTATACAAGGTATCCAAGCACACTAGCATGACGTACATGAGTTATAAACTCTCATGTTAAACAAATACAAAATAAAGTCAACATAGTTCCTTCAACACAACCAAAGTTAAAATTAAAAAATTTGGTGAAGTCAAGGAAGTAAGTGTGAGATCAAAATCAGTCAAGTCCCTAAATCTAAGTCCAAGTTTAAAAGGGAGGGCTTTTAAAGGCATGAAAATGACTAAGTCTGGGATGATGAAGTAAAGGTAAATTTCAAAGGGGCAGAATCTACCCTCTTCTTGGGATTTTTATCCCAACCACCCATTCATTTCCACCCATGTGTAGGATTGCAGCAAACAAGGCATGAACGAGGAGACACACATAAATTTTAATTGCCATTTCTGACAAGTTGTTTCTTATAATCCCATGAATTAACTAAATGATAAACAAGGAAAGGGTTTACAAATTTTTTCACTCCAGACAATGTTTTCAATTGTCTCAAAACCTCTAAATCTAAGAGGAATTTAACCCAAACTATTGGGAACACCAAAAGCCCCAAATCACCTCTCCTAAACCCTTGATTCAAGGGTTTCTTCAATCTCAAACCTTAAAGCTCTTCCAAGATCAATCGGTGATTGATTCACCATTCATACAACAATATAAGACTACTCCAATCATAAAAGCACCATGCTATTCAAGCCAAACTCCCACTGCTATACTTGTGTCATGAATTTCAATGAAAAACTTCTCTATTACAGCTAGTGATCACTTCCTCTCATTAAACTTCTGCAACTTCAAGATGATAAAACTATTATACATGTTAGTGAACTTCATTTCATGGATTTTAGGCCTTTGAGTCCATGGAATGGTTATTGTTTACAAATAAACTTCAAAACAATGAAAGAAAACTGAACATAGCAAGGTTAGTTTGTTGTGTGTGAGGGTACAATCATGTTAAATGACTCTCAAAGCCTTCAAAATGTGTGAATTAAGAATTAAGGAACACAACAAAAACCCTAAACTCCCCATGATACATGAAGTTTGGTTCTTTGTTTTTTTATTCTTGGTGTTTTGTTTCTTTGTGTTATTTGTTGGTTGCTATTGATCTAGGGAAACATAGTCAAGCTTCACATGCAATTACCTTCTTCTAACAACAAAGCTCCATATTAGGAGAGATGATGATGATATTATTGCATTACAATGATATGTCTTAGAAAGGGTATTATATATAACTTTACTTAAGAATCTCTCAATACAATACATATTCCCCCCATATATTATTCAAATCTTATTTAATTCATTACTACATAAAGATATAATCTTTTTATATAAATATAGACTAATTAAATAATTGAGAGAGTTTGGATCAACATTTGATTATTATTAGTTAGACCTAGCACAAGAGTGTGCTACTTGTTGTTAAGAGAACAAATTCAAATCAAAATGAGTCTAAACTAAATGGGAATTGGCTCAAATTCTCTGTCAAACATATTGTACAAAACATTGTAATGTACTAAGCTCTATGAAGAAAAAGTATCCCAAGCTTTGAGATAAATCTGCACCTTACACTTTGGAAATGAATTTATATCCTATGTGTATAACATGTTAAAGGAACTATGTTGACTTTATTTTGTAGTTGTTTAACATGAGATTTTGTAGATTAATAGGAGTTCACATTTTTATGGGAACGTATCATTCAATTGAGCATTAATGCCCATCTATATGTAGTGAGATGGACATAACTCATCTACCTCATGCTAGTGTGCTTGGATACCTTGTATACACTATTTTGCATTAGACTAGACATAATCCAAATAGTGAGTATTTATTGAGCAACTTTTATGGATAATCTTAGTCAAATCTTCCTTCGTGCTAGCAGTCTACAGAATTAGACCTTTATTAAGAATTCATCATATCACATAAACTATGTTTAAGAATTGTTGGGACTGGTCCTTTGGCGTGTATTAAATAGAATAGAATTTTCAGCATATTATTATCATTCTATTTCTTTGTTGTAAACATGCCATTGGTTTAGTTTTGTAATTTATTTTTGTGTTAACATGCCATTGGTTCAATTTTGTACCAGTTATTACTTCTAACTTCTAACTGTCTGATACCAGTTATTACATTATTAGTCTAATAGCCTTATTACATCTTTTAAAACCATTATTGGTCATTTTCCCAATCCCCTAACCTAGGATCAATCCATAATTTATTCCTAGTGACACCTAGGTACATTTTAGGCTTATCATTTCCATTAAGGTTTACATTTAAAATTTGATTACAATAATATCAATATATGATCAAAACAATATCATATGACCATGAATATTCTTCTTACATGATTCAATGACCTTTGAAAGCCATTTGGTAAGGATCCATCAGTGATCCTAGTGCTCTTCATGACTCCTACTTTTGACCTTGGTGGCCCTGCACCAAATGCTAGCACGAAGGAAGATTTGACATAAAATATATGAAGGCTACTTAGTTTATCTTATGGATAGAGATAATTTAATTATAACTTTGGTTGTGTTAAAAGAACTATGTTGACTTTATTTTGTAGTTGTTTAACATGAGAGTTTGTAGATTAATAAGAGTTCACATTTTTATAGGAACATATCATTCAATTGAGCATTAATGCCCATCTATATCTAATGAGATGAACATAACTCATGTACCTCATGCTAGTGTGCTTGGATACCTTGTATACACTATTTTGCATTAGACTAGACATTATCCAAATAGTGAGTATTTATATAAAGTTCTATAACACACATGCGGTCCTCCTTTTACACCAATTAATCATAGTGACAACCCTCACAAGTGGTTGGATAATGTCTAGTCTAATCCAAGCACACTATCATGAGGTACATGAGTTATAAAATCTCATGTTAAACAACTAAAAAATAAAGTCAACATGGTTCCTTTAACACAACCAAAGTTAAAATTAAGAATTTTGGTGAAGTCAAGGAAGTAAGTGTGAGATCAAAATCAGTCAAGTCCCTGAATCTAAGTCCAAGTTTAAACGGGAGGGCTTCTAAAGGCATGAAAATGACTAAGTCTGGGATGATGAAGTAAAGGTAAATTCTGAAGGGGCAGAATCTGCCCTCTTCTTGGGATTTTTATCCCAGCTACCCATTCATTTCCATCTAGGTGTCGGACTGCAGCAAACAAGGTATGAACAAGGAGACAAACATAAATTTTAATTGCCATTTCTAAAAAGTTGTTGCTTATAATCCCATGAATTAACGAATGAAATAAAATGAAACAAAGCAACATTCCATTTAAATGCATTTAACACAAAAAACAAATTTACAAAACTGAACCAATGACATGTTTACAACAAAGGTCTAATAGAACTCCCAACAATTCTTAAACATACTTTATCTGATATGATGAATTCTTAAACAATTAAGGTTGGAGTAGACATAGTTATCACACAGTTTTTTGTGTGGTACAAGGAAGATTTGGCTAGGTCAAATCTTCCTTCGTGCTAGCAGTCTACAAAATTAGACCTTTATTAAGAATTCATCATATTAGATAAAGTATGTTTAAGAATTGTTGGGACTGGTCCTTTGGCGTGTATTAAATAGAATAGAATTTTTAGCATATTATTATCATTCTATTTCTTTGTTGTAAACATGACATTGGTTCAGTTTTGTAAAAAAAAATTGTGTTAACATGCCATTGGTTCAGTTTTGTAATTTTTTTTCAGGAACAATCTGGCCAAGGGCCAGATCAATACTGCTCGCAATCTCATTGCCAAAGTAGCCAAAGACTATGTTAGGCTAATAAAATATGGGGATTCTCTTTACCGCTACAAATCTTTGAAGGTTAATGCACTTGGATGGATGTGTACCATTGTTAAGAGAATTGGACCGAGTTTGGCTTACCTCGAATAGGTGAGGTAGCATATGGAAAGGTTGCCATCTACTGACCCAAATACCGAGACTATTTTGATCTATGGGTACCCTAATGTTGGCAAGAGTTCTTTTATTAATAAGAATACTAAGGTAGATGTGGATGTGCAACCTTATGATTTTACTTATAAGTCTCTATTTGTCGAGCATACTGATTATAAGTACTTGAGGTATCAGGTTATTGATACCCCTGGTATTTTGGACCACCCCTTGGAGGACAAGAACACCATCAAGATGCTTAGTATTATTGCCTTGGCTCATTTGAAGGTGGCTTTATTGTTTTTCCTTGATGTTTTGGGGTCCTATGGTTATAGGATTGTGCAATAGGAAGCTTTGTTTCATAGCATAAAACCTTTGTTTTCCAATAAGCCTCTTATTGTAGTTTGTAATAAGATTGATTTGCAACCACTAGAGACACTACCGGAGGAGGATGCAAAATTGGTTGCAGAGATGAGATCTGAGGCTGGGAAAAATATGGGTGGGTTCTTTGGGAATCAGAAGGGGGGGGAATGATGGAATGCTACTCTCTATGAGTGCTTTGATGGAAGAAGGGGTGATTTTGGTGCAGAATGTGGCATGCGAGAGGTTGTTGGAGCAGAGAGTGGAAATTAAGATGAAGTCGAAGAAGATCGGTAGTTGTCTCAATAGGATTCATGTTGCAATGCCCAAGCTACGAGATGGGAAAGAGAGGCCCCCTTGTATTCCTCAAGCTGTTTTGGATGCCAGGGCACGTCCTTCCAAGGACACTATGAAGTTGGAGAAGGATATTGAGAATGAAAATGGTGGGGCTGGAGTTTACTCTACAAGCTTGAAGAAGCGGTATATTTTGGCAAATGAAGAGTGGTAAGAAGATGATATTCTTGAGATCGTGGATGGACACAATGTTGCAAACTTTAATTATCCAGATATCTTGCAGAGGGTTGAAGTATTGGAGAGGGAAGAAGGGCTTAGGATTGTAGTTGATGGTGACGAGGATGATGAGATGGGGGAAGTGGAGTTGAATCCTGATGAAAAGGAAGCTCTATCTGTAATTAGGAAGAAGAAGAATATGCTTATCGTTGAACACAGATTGAAGAAGAGTACTACAGAGAGAAGGCCTACCGTACCAAGAAAGTTTGACAAGAACAAGGAATATGGCTTAAATAGAATGGGAAGACATATTTCTAGTCTGGGCTTGGATCCTTCGGCAATTAACTTGATAATAAATGAAGCAGATGAGAGTTGAGCAATTAGTTTCCCAAGAAAAATCTCATAAATGAACTGTGTGTACCCCAATTCTTGTGCCCTATGCACATACCTAAATGATATATTTGAAACAACAAGGGTAAATTTAGCCTTACCCTTGTTTCAAATATATCATTTGGGTATGCACAGAGGGCACATGAATTGTGGTACACATAGTTCATTTATGGGATTTTTCTTGGGAAGCTAATTGCTCATCTATCATCTACTTCGTTATTATGAAGCTAATTGTTGAAGGATCCAAGCCCAGGCTAGAAATATGTCTTCCCAAACACATAAAAAACATACACATAAACATGACATCTAAGAAACATAAATGTAGATATCACAACAGTTGAGAAACATAAATGTAGGCATCATGGTCACAATTTTTTGGAGACAACATAATTGAGTTGTATACCCAGACGATGCAAAGCACTACTACTCCTCTGGTTCCAAGTTGACACTGCGGGATCCAAAAACCATAGATAAGGAATAAATTTAGAGAGTGGAGGAGGGCCATAATGACCAAAATAATACAGGACAAACCTCAAGTTAAATGAGGCAACTGCAAACATTTTAATAGATTTTCATTATTAAATAATGAAGTTTGTATATACTAGTGTTCTAAGCCCCCTCATTACACGATTTATTATTGTAAGCCCCCTCTGACTTATGCATCTAGAAAATGAAACTACAACCTATTGGAATTGTGACAAACCTTATAAAACAATAGCAACTAAGAATGATCACTTGCCAACATCTACTGAATACAAGGTCCTCCAACAGATGTATTCAACAAATGTTGGCAAGTGATAATTCTTAGTTGTTGTTTTATAAGGTTTGTCTCAATCCCAATAGGTTGTAGTTTCATTTTCTAGATGTGTAAGTCAGAGGGGGCTTACAATAATAAATCATGTAATGAGGGGGCTTAGAACACTAGTATATGCAAATTTCATTATTTAACAATGAAAATCTATTAAAATGTTTGTAGTTACCTCATTTAACTTGAGGTTTGCCCCATATTATTTTGGTCGTTATGGCCCTCCTCTTCTCTCTAAATTTATTCCTTATCTATGGTTTTTAGATCCCGCAGTGTCGACTTGGAACCAAAGGAGTAGTGGTTTCTTTGCATCGTCTGGGTGTACCACTCAATTATGTTGTCTCCAAAAAATTATGACCATGATGCCTATTTATGTTTCTCAGTTGTTGTGTCCTAGGACCCCTTATGACCCTTTACGATCCCTAAGAATACATCTTAGAGGTCTTAAAATGTCATAAAGGGTCATAAGAGGCTCCTAGGAGGGGCCAGATGAGCTTCCACCTTCACGTGGTTGGCCCTCTTAAGTAGAGAATGTTAAACTATTCTCGAAACAAAGAGAAGCTCAATAATTTAAAGTCTCAGTCCATAGACAAATTAAATTAGAGAAAGTGGACAAATTATTTTTATTGTACATGGCACTTGGACTCAAGTGTGTCTCTAAACATTTTGAGCTTTCCATATTCTTTAAGTGTTCTGTCACAATTTTATTTGTTAAAGATTAAATTAGGGATTAAGCATTTTCTCATTATTTTATTTGTACATTGATGAGAATCAATGATGGAGATTTTTTAGATTCTAAGAAGACGTATATGCAGTGGAGGCCAGAAGGGATTTTTATGGAGATTTGTTAGATGTGGAGATTTGCTAGAGTGGCTATATACATATGAGGGTTTCCAGATTGAGTACTAGTGCAGAGATGATGATTCAGTAACCTACATCTATAAAACCTTCACAAATATTCCTTGTTCGGCCTCCACTCATACCTCTTCTCAAAATCTAGAAACTTTGCATACCGTTCTCATCCATGCATGAAATGTGCTAGTGACTGTATAAAATTACTTAAAACTAGTAAAGGGTGTTGGGATCAACCTCTAGATTACGAAGGGATTCTATTCCGATGCAGGAGGTGTTTTCAAACAGGGCATAAAGTTTCCCAATGCTCCAAGCAAAGAATATCCAAGGTTGCATCCTGCTGGAAAGATTATACGGTGGAGAAGAAGGTGAAGCAGCAAAAGAGTTTTTCTCAAGCTATGCATGGTGAGACATTGAATCAGGATATTGGAAATGCATGTAAAGTGACCAATGTAATGAAGGGAGTAGATGGTTTGGATGATGGGTAGAGTGTTAGAAAGGTAGTAGCCACACCAGAGGGCAGAGAAAAGAAAAGACCTGTTGGGTGCCGAGACAAGGTGGATGAGTGATCAGATGATCATCTGCATCAACATGGGAAGTTGTATCTTCTGAGGCTTGTGTGACTGATGTGGGTTTACCAAATATTTGGGGAGATGGCTCTCCTGAATGTAGCTATCCTTGGTTCAGGCCAGGTTCTAACCCGTTATGATTAATAAATTTACCAATTACTGTTAAAAAAAATAGTAAAGTAACATAACAAAATACACAGCGATATATATTAATGCAAAGTAACACCTGAAGATAAATATCTAGACTAATCACCGAGAAGGATGTCGTTGGTGATTACTCTGGATATTTATCTTCAATTGTTACTGTAGATATTTTTTTTTAACATTCCATTATTATTCAAAATTTAGATGAACCCTGGTTGAAACCCTCAGACAGATTGGTCTAAATATTGACCACTTTGTGTCGAAATTTAGCGTCGTAGGTTTGGCATCATGGTTGGACGGTCTAAAGATTTCGACCAAATCTAGTCGAAATGTCTAAAGCTTTCAACCTGCTTTGGTCGAAAGTTCAACCTAATGACCTCCTAATAGAAAATGTGAATTTTGACCAAGATTGGCATAGAACATTCTACCTTAACAATGATATGTCAAAAATTCAACTCTAAAAATAGCGACCAAACCATTGTCGATTATTCGACCAGTTTTGGTAGAAAATTTGACCAATTGTCCGTCGAAAATAGGTGCCAATTGTACTAGTAAAACTACTATTGATACAATCCTTATACATTTTTCACAACTACTTCTCCCCCTTTGACATCAATGGAAAAGTTCTATACAAAAAAATGTATCTATATACAAAACAAAAATTTGGGACTGCATACCAAAAATTACACCATGCGAACTATGTCTTGGAAGGAGGTTTCCAAGACCTTTACATCTACTTCCGATGTAGTCTTTAATGTCTGACCAATCTGAATTAAACCATTTACTGCAAAGGATGATATCTCAACATCCTTCAATAGAGTAGGCATAGATCCATCAAAGTATTTCTTTGATGTCTCCATGTCCTTAAGGCGCTTCTCTAAAATTGACAATTTAGGAATAATCAAACTCCTCAACTCACTGAATATTCTCAACACTCTTGAGTTATCAAATTGTAGCACACTGATCTTATCCAATAATTTGGATACTTCCTTGTCCAACTCAGTAACAAATTGTGAGGAGGACCCACAATTCTTCTCTAAGTTATTCAATGTCTTCTCATTATTGTGAATTATGTCCACCACATTTTGTACATACTTAGAATGACTTATAAATTAGTTGTATATTTTATTCCCATACGCAATACAAGGCATAACCCTAGAGATGGTGGTATCTAAAATTCCTAGATCCCACATAATTGACTTGCATACCTTTTCAAATTTCTTCGCCATGAATTCTTCTTCAATTTTTACATCTGTGACCTTCTCTAAAGATGAAAAATGATTATCAAAGTCATCCAAGACTTTGTTTAGGTTATCTATACTATCATTCCCTTGAAAGCTAACAATAATTGGAAGTATTTTGTTGATGGTGTCAAGGGATCTGTCAAAGACTTTTTCCTTTCTCTCTATCTTCTTCTATGACCTCTCCTTACCCTTAGCAAAGGCCATTATGGAAAACTTCATCAGTTGATCTTCATCCAGAATATCTAAATTATCATCACCTTTTGGTGCCTTCCCTAGATCACTCGCCAACAATGGGTCAACAAGTAATTCTTCCTTAACCTTGGGCTGATTAGATTTAGGAGCCAAATCTATCTTCTTTTCAGCTTTGCCTTCTTCTTCTTGCTTTCCTTCAGCCATTAACTCTCTTATCTCTTCTTTAGTCAATGTTCCAAGATCTATCACTTTAACATTATTTTCATCTAACTCAGGAGCACTCTCTTGGAAAGGATCATTAACATCATGCAATATATCCAAATATATAGGTATGCCTACCACAAAGAAGTCTGGATGTTGTATTCTACTGTAAAATTTATCAGTACCATCATTATCCTTGGACTGTTCTTCTTCTTCTCTAACTAATTTGGATGACTCTACAACCATTTTTACCTTTGGGTTGGTTCTCTTAGGGGGATCAGGTTTTAATAGTCCTTCCAATAACAACTTATCAATGGATTTTTGTGTGTCTTCTTCTACTTCTTCATATTTCCTAGCCATTATCTTGATCAATATTGACTTAGTCCTCAACAAAGGTTTTACTTTCTTCAAGATTCTTTCAATTTCTTTGTGAGATATAACCAGATGCATATCTTCTATTACTTTTACACAGATTTTATTGTCTTCTTCTAAAGCTCTCTACTTCCTCACTTCTAATCTATCAAATAAGTCTTTTGGATTACTACCTTCAAGTTCAATCAAATTCTTCTTAAAAGTTAACATATGATTTATCACAATATCTTCTATCTGAATTTTGTCCTTATCATCACACCTTTCATAATATTTTGGCAATTGATTCAACTTTCCCTGCTCTACTATCCTCTTTTCTAACATCTTCAGATCTGGTTTCCACAATTGTCTCACAGCAGGCTTCTCTTGAATAGGTTATTCTCTCTTCTCTTCTTCTCTCTCTTCTTTCTTCTTCTCTCCTTTCTCTTCTTTCTTCTTCTTTGTAGGAGATTCTTCCTTGGGTGGGGTGGCCAAGGTTTTCCTTTTAGGACCAAGCCCATAAGTCATCATCTTGGGTCTAGAGGATCTTGTTTTCCTCGCAGATGTTTCTTCTCCCTTTTCTTCAGTTTTGATTGTTGTATTCCTCTGTGATGTTCTCCTAGAAGGGGTAGGAGATTGACCTTGTGTTACGACCATTTTTGGAGGTGGATCAACGATGATTACATGTTTTGGAGACTATAGGGGTGCAGGATCTAAGCTTTCATGTTCAGTAGACCTCTCTAAGACCTTTTTTCTTATATCTACCATAAGTCCTTTAGGTACCCCTTCTCCTTGAGCAACTTTTTCAACAAGCTTTTCTATTTTCCTCTTCCTCTCACCCTTTGACAATTCTTCTCTAACTTTTAGAGACTTCTCATAAGTTCCCCATGTTTCCTTGGTGGGATCTATCTCAAATGCAAGGATATGTTCAATGTGTGGAATGAGGATCTGAGAGCCCACCTCATATCCCATTGGGGGACACCATCGCACTTTAAGTTCAAATTCCTCAACACATGTGCAATTGGTTTCTACCATAAAGAAGATAGTTTCTCTATATTTTTCCACTAATTCCGTAGGTATCCTCTCCCTTTGTTTCATTTCCTTTTGAAATACTTTCAACATGCAAAATACTTCACCATCTACCCACTTCTTATCCTGCATTCTGTAATATCCATTGATCTGGCCAGCGGTAGGTTCATCATCTTTCCACGCATAAGGATGCATGCCTGGAAACTTGTGTACAGTGTGAAATAAAATATGCAATATCAATGACTCAAATCTGAATACATTTGATTTATCATGTTTTATCCTTCTTATATTTTCTAGTAGCTAGAATCTGAGGATCTCACAAACATCATAGTGCTCATTTTCAACAACCATTTTGTAATCCATGTGGATTATTCCTACATAAACGTAGTTCACTTTGCTGCTATAGTGCATTTTGTAACCAAGGATCATTTCGATCAAGCTGACATCCTTTTGCTTGATGCCATTGATGGTCATGGCTTTTTTATCCTATTTGGAGCTAGTTTGGGTCTCAACTTCCTTTTTAGTGTTCTTTGCAACCACATGAATCTTTCCTATTTTCTCTAAACTAGTGACAAGGTGAATTAGGTCTTTATTAATCTTGATTGGTTGGTCACCAATCCAAAATAATTGATCATGGATCCTTCTAAGCACAATCTTTATCCATTCAGGCTCATCAAACTCACGCAACTCAATATAAGGTAAAATGTTTAGGTTTTCCAGTCTCATGAACGACGACTTCAGTTTTCTATCCTCATGCAACATGTTTAACAACTCATTGTGCATCTCTATATCACCAATCGATTCATATTTGTAATGTATATAAACCCCAATGTCTTCTACATGCAACACTTTGTGCGGGGTTTATGAAAATACACCCTTTGGGTCTTTTTCAATCCACTTAAACATATGTTTCTTGAATTTATACCTAGTTCTTTCCTTTACATAAAAAATCTAAGGTATATCCATGATTTCACACTGCTAAAACTAAAAATCAAGCTCATAGATAGATCTAAATACCTTCTTCACCAAACTAGGGTTGCGGGTCATATGAATACTAAAATTTTCTCCAACTTCACAAAGATCTCTTTCTACTTCTTAAATCTTGCTTGAATAAGGATAAAAAATGATTGAGTATTCCCTTAAATAGTTTCGCAAACCATTTATGACACCTTCAGGAAGTATATCCAAAAAGCTGTTTAAAAATTAGTCATCCACTTAATAGCAAGAGATCTATCCAAAATAACTTTCAGACCTTGCGATTTCAAATATTTCATCAACATACAACCATGCAATTGCACACAACTTCGTAGACTATGAATCTTCATATTAGGGGCTAGATAAGTAACTAGTGAGTTCCTCTAATTCTCCCCCTAAGGCCATTCTTGGCCATTTAGTTTGAAATAGAGACATTAGCATGAAGCAAAGATCTAGTAGCATCTATTGACTCTCCCTCACCATTTGACTCACTATGGTTATTTTCCTTCCATACTTTTCTATTATCTTTGCTTCCTTCTTTTCTAAAAATGCGATCAAACTCATCCTTATACTCTGCTAATCTCTTGCCAGTATCACCAATGCTCTTCTTTTCTATAGGTGGTCTTCTGTTACCAACTGGTCCATTATATCTATAGTACTTGGCTATGTGTCCCTCATTGTTGCACTTGAAACAAGTAACATGTATCCTTCTAGGCTGAATCATATCTTGTTTAAATTGCAACTTACATTTCCTTGCAATGTACCCAAGATTATTGTATTTGTGACAAATGATCTTATTGGATGTAGTAGGTTGTCTAGCATAATCTTGTTTCTTCCATTTTTCATCTAGTTTTCTACATTCATTTATTTTATGCCCATATGCCCAACAATTAAAGAAATAACTAGAAAAAGTTTTAGGAACAATCTTAATTTTATAATCTTTCTTCATGTGACTTGTTACAAGTAGTGGTTGTCGTTGAACCAAAAGATCAACCTGTTAATGTTCGATACAACCACTAGACTTAGGAGGTTGTTAAACCATGTCATGAATCCCGAGGGAAGCACTGACCATTTTTCCAACAATCTCCTCCTCAGCATTACCCGAGGGGATTCGAACATGTGACCAAGCTCCAATACCACTTGTTACAAGTAGTGTTTGTCGTTGCACCAAAAGATCGACCTGTTAATGCCTAATACAACCACTAGACTTAGGAGGTTGTTAAATCATGGCACGAATCTCGAGGGGAGTGCTGACCATTTTCCAACATGACTAACTTTGTTGCATTCAACAAATCTCCCTCTTAAGGGTTTGATCTTCTCTCTAGGTTGCTCATTCTGATTAGGTGTCTCTTCTATCCTACCTTTCAATTTCTCCTCCTTAGATTCATTGAAGCCAACTCTTGTCTTGCCACATTTAGTTTTTTGTTTCTCTAGTTATTCATCAATTTTGTCACTGCTCGCATGAAGTTTCTCAATGTGATTCTTTTCTTCAAAAAGTTTTCCTTTAATGATGATATTGTATCTCTCTAGTTCTTCATACTTGGTTTTGACATTATTGATTTCTAGCTATATTTTTCCCATCTGTACATTTTCACTCTTTAGGGCCTCTTCAAGTTTTCTCTTTTCTTCTCTTTCTTGTTCGATTTCCTTAGACATTTGCAGAGTAGTACCTTTACATTTATGTTTCAATGCCTCATTTTCCTGTTTAAGTTGTTCAATCAGATTCTATGTATCCTTTTTAGGTTCCTTCTATATCTTTTCCACATGTTCTTTCCTTTTTTTCCTTGATAGTTCAAGCTACACTTTCAGCTTCTTGATGTAGTCTTCAACTCTTCTTAGTTTGAATTTTAATTCCATATTATTAGCATTAACCTTGTCCAAGTCCTCAATTGTTGCCTCAAAGTTTTCTTCCAAACTGCTTGAATCCATTAGGATCTCCCTCATGTTGTTAAGCTTTCTTTTAAAGGGCCTTGCACTTTGATACCAATTGTTAGGATAAGGCAAAACTGAGAGGGGGCGGTGAATTAGTATTGCAACACTTTTCTTCTTTATAAACCTATTCAAACTTAACCATGCAATAACTGAAACAAGAAGAAAATACACATAAAGTAAATAACTCATAACACCATGATTTGATCTCGAGGAAACCCTGGCCAAGCGAAAACCCCGGTGGGGATGGTACTCACAAATGATGCACTAATAGTATTGTGTCTATGTTAGGAGACCTTGCCATGTTAGGAGCATAATATTACATTAGTACATGTCCTTGTTAGAGGAAAAACCCTGTTAAGGGTGAATACAAAATGGAGCTCACTGCTCATACAAAGGACTCACTGTCCAATATTACAAAAGAGTTCTACAACATAAAAAATGAGTTGTAACATTTGTTATGCTAAATAAGTTCCACTTGAATCTCACAACAATAATAATTGAATCTCCACTTTACTTAGTCATCACAGGTTCTCTATATCATTTTTCTACAACTTTGCAACTCAAAACCTTCACATATAAATACCTAATCAACTTTATTTCCATGTCGCCTTAGTAATTCTTCACAAAAAGTGTCTTTACACTTCATTCATAGCAAAAGGGTATCATGTGATCATTCACACTCTAGGATAGTTGAGGATCTATCATAAATCACAAAACATATTACAAAAATAACTTCAATTATTATCTGAATCGTCACGTCTACTCAGGTGCCCTATTTTCACTACATATTGTGCTCGCACAACTTCAAAAACATGTAACTTTGTCTAGAAAAATACAAAACTCAAGCGATCATAACAAAATCTTTATTATATCCCATAGAACACATCTCTATGCTCGTAGACCTAAAGATAACTATTGCATACTCGTTGACCAAAATAGTATGACTGTATCCTAGAAACTGTCTTTGTACTTAGACATTGTTCACATAGCAGATTATCAAAAACTTACTTCCGCTTCAAGCAACCATCACAAAGATATGGGTTACCAACAATGACACCATATACATGATCATGCACTACTCACTTTCCAACAACAAGCTTATCATCGATTCCTCTATTCGACCATGTGAATTTAGTCCCTTCTCTAGCTTAACATTAAGAAGTCAACATTCTAACATCAACTTTACAAGTTCTTCCATGCTATCAATGAACTCCAAGGTTAGCACTTTTCTATTCTTTAAAGATAAAAGGAATGTTTAAGTCCATATTACTCATCCATCTCACTTTTTTCCAAGACCCAAATTTTATTAAATATTTCCTCGAAACTCCTATTAATTTTAGAGTTAGGGGTATAATATAATCCCAACTAGTTCTATAGAAAAATAACTCCCAATAATTATTCATTTAAGTCACTAAAGTGACTTTATCAAAATGTAAGCCTTGAATTTTCCAACAGCCCCCTTAAGGTTTTGTTGAACACACTCCAAATGTTGGGGGGGACGGGGGGTGTTAATCAGCATAAACCAAAATGTAAAAACTAACTTCAATATTTACCACATGAAACAATAATCAAGTAATGCATGGAACTGACAACATGTGAATGCCAAGATTTTATATGTGGAAACCTCAAACTAGGAAAAACCACAGTGAGCGCTTGCCCACAAAGATAATTCACTAATGTATGTAGTTTGATTACAAAAGATGGTAGGAGCTCATTGCTCCGAACTTGCAACCAAAGGCTCACTACAAATATGAAATTGAATACAGATGGGAGCTCACTGCTCAGGACTCGCATACAAAGGCTTGTTGCCAAAGTAGAAAAATAAAACAACAAACTTGTGCATCCAAGATTCACTGTCTCAGGGACAAGGTGCATATAACTCTTTAAAATAGATAAAGAGAGATTCTCTAGACAATGTAGCTAATCTGCACAATACTATCAACTTCAATAGTATATTTTTATTGTCTTTTATTCTCTGTGTTTATCACTCAACATTATCCTTTTGATTGTAGATCTTCACTAGTTCACCTTCCATCCACTTGCTTCACAATCTTACTTTTTAATGTACTTATATACAAGATATATCATTGGAGATTACAATAAGGTCATCCATGCCAAAAGAATCCAAACCAAAACATAGAATGGATCCAACCGGATAATAGATCAACATTAAATGCATAGGTCGCATACATCACAAAGACATCCAGATAAAAGATAATTAGTAAATGTATAATCTAGACCTAAATCAAGAAGTGACACTAGGAGAGAGAGGGACCATGAACACCCTACACATAGCCCGATGCTAGATTCACAATTATTGGAACAACTTTCAAAACCATCTCAAACATGTAGAAGCACACTAGCCAAGAAACCACCTAACTTGCCAACTATACCCAGACATCCATACACCACGTCAAGAACAACATCACATGTTAAAAGTCCATGTCATAAGTTGTCACAACAAATTTCTAGACCAAAATAGCAACTGAACATAATTGCAACACTGGATGAAACAATTTTTGGATCACCAGAGAACGCCACAACCAAGACCAAAACTTGAATCTTTCTGCATAACCATTAGCACACCTTCAACCCTGATTTACAAAGCGAAAACCTTCTGAAAAGTAAAAATGAAGCAATGCCATCAACAACTATAAAATTGTTATATGCAACTGTGAAACACTGCCACTGAAACATAGACCTTTAGAATACAAAAGCTTCCAAATATAAGAATAAATCACTAGAGCACTGATAAGCATCATCTTTACATGATCATAAGACACATATCCATCTTCAAAATTCATACTTGTCTTCCACTGTTCTATAGATTTAGTACACAAGCTTACTTCTCCAAATAGAAGACTTTCATACCACAATATTTGAGCAACCACAAACCTCTAGAACACAATGTTTGACATCAACATCAACAGACAACCAAACATATATTTCCAATAATCTCCCCCTTTGTCATTCATGGAAAAACAACCACCAAAAAATATTTTCCTGAGATATCAATTAATATCAACTCCCCTTACTAAAACAACCAAAACAATGCTTGACCAAATAAATATTTTATTCTTTTTTCTCCCCCTTTACCATCAAGGAAACAGTCCAAGAACATGCTTACCATTGCACAACTTTGATAATCAAGCATTGATCCAAAATAAAAATAAGCTAGAAAGCTCCCCTTGGACAAATACACTACCTTGATGCATTACGCTAGATGAAAGAGAGATAACAGTCCCAAACATTTCCTGGACAAACTCAAAAGTATTCTGATTATATGAAGGAACATGTCTCCAACAAACTCCAACACACTTGACTGATTCAACATAGTAGGAATCTTTTAAACTAAAAAATAAACTTCATAAGAAGAGATAGGAGAAGCAACTTGCTCCTCATTACCAACAATAACCAGAACATTAACCTCTACAATCTCCATTTGTTTGTCAACACTTTTTTTTTCTTCCTCTTCACTATTATTTGAAACAATTTTAGACTTTATCTTCACTATGTAGCAGTAGCTCTTATTGTTCTTAAACCATTTAGTAGCCTTAGGAGAAAAAATATTCCACAGACTTATCCTATCATTAAGGGAACTTTTACAAATCATAAAACTGTTATCCAAGCCATTCAAATGTATCTCATAAGACATCATATCTCCCACCCACATTTGAACACAACTTAAAAAGAAAAATCTCTGATACAACTAAACAATTATTACAATGTTTATAGAACCAAACAGTCACTTTTTCGTACTACAAAACGCAAATCTTACCTTTAGAAAATTCTTCATGCCTTATTATCAAGTTGAGAGGATACTCAACAACCAACCTCGAGGGGGAAAATAGATTTATATGAAGACTCCCCCTCAGACCCTGCAGTCTGAATCCTTTAACAAAGGAGGAAACAACATTCAGAATGTATGACGGACTACCATTAGAAGCACCCTCTATATTCCACATCAAAAAAACCTTGTTCAATTTTTTTGAATCTTCTACAATCATCAAACAATCTCCTCATTTTTCTATATTTTTGTAGAACTTTGCAATATGTCCTGTCATGTTACATTTATAGAAAACCAAACCATCTTTATGGAATATTGCAAAATATATTGTCATGTTACATTTATAGAAAATCAAACCATCTTTATAGAAAACCAGACCATCCCTTTTCATTTTAAGAGTTTCATTCTTTTTGACATTAATATTTATACTTTGTTCAACCTTTTTATGTCCATATCCATTGCAACCATAGCGGCATCCATTAAAGTTCTTGACACTACTCACATTCACTCTACTTCTACATTGAACAACCTTATGCCCTAACTCATTACAATGATAACATTTTCCATTAAAAACATACCTCATTTTCAGACTTCTATACTCATTAACTCTGTGTCCTACTTTATTGCAAGAAAAACAATTACTGTTAAAAGAAGAGTACCTGGAATGAATTTGAGGTCTCTGATTCATCATCCTCTTTCTATCCTTTGTCTATACGAAATTATTTTTGTTCTTCACCAGTTTCCGGTCTACCAATTTCTTTTTATCTTCCAACTGCTTTTGGTCTACCATATTCTCTTTATCCTCTAGCTATTTTTGGATTATCACATCCTTGTTGTCTTATTTATGCTTCTGGTCTTCCTTATCTTTCTTACCTTCCATTTTCTCTTGGTCTACCATGTCTTTTTTTGTCTTGTTTCTTTTGGTCTAACCATAATCCATTTAGCTTCCACCAAATCATCTAATTCATCCTTTATTTCTTCATTATTCTTTGTCAAAGTGAAATTCACTTTATCTTAATTGAGTTCTATTTCAACCTCATCTCCCCATCTTCCATTGCATTGAGTTAGAAAACATAGTTTCTCACGTCTTCAATATAATAGATATTTTCGGCAATCCTAAAACCTTCAGCAACCCTTTTACTAGTATGTTTCTTTCAAAGAATGCAACCATCACTTTTAAACATAACTACATAACCTTTCTTACGCATGTGACTAACACTCAACAAATTATGTTTCAAGCCTTCCACATAATAAACATCATCAGTTCTATGCTTACCATCAATTGAAATAGCTCCAATGCCTTTGATTTGTGCATTTCCATCTCCTGCAAATCTTATTACTCCACTATCATACTCTTCAAACTTGATAAATTTTCATTTGTCTCCTGTCATATGACTTGGACATCCAAAATGTATAATCCATGCACCTACAACAAATTTAGCATGCAATGCAATCTCCTCTTTCTTTTGAGAAATAGCTAGAAACAAAAATTCCTCAATTTCTTCATTAGTGTCCTCATCTTTAGAGAAGTATTCTTCCATGGAACATAAGCACTTGTTACCCTTGTCTTTGAAATTAATTCTTTCTAAAATCACTATTATTTCTATTTCCTTTTCTATCATCTTCTAATTCACTAAGATATTCCTTATACTTGCAATCATTAGCAAAATGTTCTATCCTTCCACAATTAAAGCACTTAATAGGTAACTTACCTTTGCATCTACCGATACCTCGCTTAAATCTCCTTGAAGGATATGCTTCGACGTCCTCTGACATCTCATAAGTCTTAGCTTCAGCTTCTTCAACAGCTCTAAAAATAGTCTCTCTCTTTTCTCTATCAACTTCTGCAATCTTAAATGTAGAAAGTGAACCAATAATTTTCTCAATTGAATACTAACTTAGATCATTGCTTTCCCTTATTGAGCATGTCATTGGTATGAACTCCTTTGGTAGGGTTAATAAGATCTTGAGTATGACATTTGTGTCTTCTAGATATCCACCTGCAGATCTGATTCCATTAGCAACATAAGTAACTCTATAAATGCATCTTTCAACACTCTCATCTTCTGTCTTTCTTAAGACTTCATACTTCTATTTGAGATTCGTTAGTCTTGCTTGTTTTGTCTTTAAATCTCCCTCATATACCAAGACCAATTTATCCTTGCTAAAGATATGTAGCTTCGGTCGGATTACTCTGACTGATATAATCGAATGTATAAGTGACTTATCAGCCATGAACATTTGATCTCTATCCTTCACCTATTAGAGATCTGATTATCAGTAAATGATATTATATTATAATTATGTTTATCCCATAATCATAATATAATATTATTACTATATCGCTACTGAGTATAATCATTTATTAGTAATAATAAACACCACTAATTATATGAATATTCAATAATAGCTATCTTATTGAATATGCATATAATTATTTATGTTTAATAATTATATTGTTCCAAACTATCGATGGGTATCGATAATGATAATGCATAGCAAATAGTATCGCTATCGCTAAATGATAACCCTTGTTGTCATCGCTAAACATTGTTACTAATTAATAAGCCACCTCACGTAGAGGCACAACTCTACGTGAGACGACATGCTTCACAACATATATGTATTGATACCGCACCATCTCATTGGTAATACAGTGAATTATAATTGTAGACAAGTGACAACAACGAATACATACTATGTATTAATAACTGCAATTTGATACTAAATATCACAACGATACTTTGTGTAAGAACAAAGCAGCGATTACCTTCAGATCAATCGAACTATGTAGAGTTCAATATTTGATAATAATATATTTGCATAACATTGGAAAATATAAAATTAAAATTCCTTAACATATAAATCCTTTCCACTTTAACAATCCTAGATTTCTTTAGCACATTTTAAACTTTTCACCTTCCCAAATGTTGTCACATAAACTACCAAAAGAATTGCTCTTGCTTTCACATTAGCTTCCTTTTGTCTTTCTTCTTTAGTAGTCAAAGGTCTTCCAAAAGGAGGATACAAACCAGTTTGAATAGCCTCCCAAATACCATTCTGCAATGTTTCTAGATATCCTTCCATCTTGTCCTTCAAATAGGGAAAATTAGTGTCATCAAATACCAAAGCCTAAAAGTGTAAGTTATACCCCATCCCATATCTGCCTCAAGCGGTAAAGCTTCTTCAAGAGGAATCGGACTCTGATACCAATTGTTGATCACACTCTGGATGTTGAGAGGGGGAGAATGAATTAGCATAAACCAAAATACAATAACTAACTTCAATATTTACTACATGAAACAATAAGCAAGTAATGAATGGAATCGGCAACACATGAACACCAAGATTTTATACGTGGAAAACTCAAACTAAGAAAAACCACGATGGACACTTGCCTACAAAGATAATTGATTGATTTATATAGTTTGATTACAAAAGATGGTAAGAGCCCACTGCTCCAGACTTGCAACCAAAGGCTCATTGCCAAAATACAATAACTAACTTCAATATTTACTACATGAAACAATAAGCAACTAATGAATAGAATCGGCAATACATGAACACCAAGATTTTATACGTGGAAAACTCAAACTAAGAAAAACCACGATGGACACTTGCCTACAAAGATAATTCATTGATGTATATAGTTTGATTACAAAAGATGGTAGGAGCTCACTGCTCCAGACTTGCAACCAAAGGCTCATTGCCAATACAACAATGAATACAGATAGGAGCTCACTACTCCACACTTGCATAAAGAGATTTACTGCCAAAGTAGCAAGATACAACAACAAACGTGTGCACCTAAGACTCACTGTCTCAGGGACAAGGTACATACAACTCTTTACAATAGATAAAGAGATTCTCCTGACAATGCAACTCATCTACACAATACTATCAACTTCAGTAGCATAAGATTATTGCCTTTTCTTCTCTATCACTATTACTAAACTCTACCATTTTGATTGTAGATCTTCATTGGTTCACATTCAATCCACTCGCTTCACTCTTTCCTTTTGTCAAAGCACAAACCGTACTCATATACAAGATAGATAAATAGAGATTACAATGTCGGCCATACCAAAAGGATATTGCAATTTTAGTTACAAATCAGCCAAAGCAACAACAAAAATGCAATAAGGTCTCATGTCAAAAGCATCCAAACCAAAACATAGAATAGACCCAACTGGTAAGAGATAAACATTAAATGTGTAAGTCACATATAGAACGAACCCATCTAGATAAGAGATAATCATTAAATGTATAACCCAAACCTAAATCAAGAAGCATGATCCACTCCAAAAGAGAATGCACTACACACAACCCAATGTCAAATCCACAAGTATTGGAACAACTTTCAAAACCATCTCAAACCTATAGAAATACACTAGCCAAGGAACCAGCCAATTAAACCCAAACCTCCACACACCACGCTAAGAACAATGGCACATGCCAACAGTCCACGTTAGAAGTCATCATAACACATTTCTGGACTAGAACAATGACTGAACATAACTGTAACACTAGATGATAGTCTCCAGATCACCGAGAATAATTTCTAAATCACTAAAGAATGCCACAACCAAGACCAAAACCTGAATCTTTCTACATAACCATCAACATACCTTCAACCCTGATTTACAGAGCGGAAACCTTTTGGAAACCACAAATGAAGCACTGCCATCAACAACTATAAAACTGTTATCTGCAACTATGTAACAATGCCACTAAAACACAAAGCCTCGAACCACACAGACTTCTGAATATAAGAATACAACACCGAAGCATTGACAAGCATTATCTTTACATGATCATAGGATACATATCCACAAGTTTACTTCTCCAAGTAGCAAACTTTCGGACCACAGTGTTTGAGCAACCACAAACACCTCTGGAACACAATGTTTGACATCAATGACAACAAACAACCAAGCATTTATTTCCAACAAATTTATATTACACAATAAAACTAATTAAAAACAAATACATATTATTCAAAAGTTTCTTTGAAAAAAACAACATAGAGTAATTAGAACTCCATTAAGTTGTCTCATAACCCTTGAAAGGGTGTAACTTATGAAATGAATCCTAAAATCCCTAGATTACCACCTATCTCAACTTGCAAATCATAGATCTCCTAAACTATTGCACAACAATCCATGTCATACTACATTCTCCAATGCTAAGTTGTCTCATGACCCTTGGAAGTATATAATTTTCAAAATTCATACTCCTTAACTATCTACGCGATAATCCATATTGAGTTTACACCAAATCCCTTCTTGTCTTAAAAAAGACACTTCACATTATATGTTTTTTCCAATATTGTCATATAGAAAAAAAAAAAAAAAGCACATTAAAAATTAAAAAAATAGATGCTTCTCATACAAATCACCATCTTTGAACAAAGCTGGCTCAACATTATTTAAATCCTCTGACCTCATATTCGCTAGTGTTAGTCCTTATCCACAAAAGGGGACATTATAATCTCCCAAATTCAAATCAAGATTTTTAGGCTTACTTGCCAAGCTTTCTAATGTAACAGGCTGTTGGGTTCAAGCAAACATGAATCGATATGGTAAAACTACAGTGCCAACCAAATGAACTTTGAACTTGTAACATCCAATAAAATCAATATCATAACCTTATTTCCAACTATACTAAACACCCTCCAATGACATGTCAATACATCTTGATTAAAAATCTTTTGATAATTCAGGTTGTCAAACATTTCCTTCATCTTTAAGAAAAATTCGTGTAAATACTAAACCTTAGATCAAAACAAACTTGATAAATATTTCTATGACTAGCTATTTATTGGTCTTTGTAATAAAAATTACCCAAATGCAAGAACTTTGAAATAAATAAAACATAGATTTTGACCTTTTTCTTTAGCTGCATTTGAATCCATAGATTGGTATGGAGGTTGTTCCCAAAAGGATACTCAATCCACTGAAATTCCTAATGTGAAACATTTTCAGCATTTATTTCTTCACTCAAGTAAACTTTCCATCTCCGTGCATTGAAAAGCATCTATTAAAAGAAAACTTCTCATTGAGCCAACAATAAAGAAATATAATTTTGAAAATTAACACCGTGCAGATCATACAGGCATTTTGGAAGGAGCTGCACCCTATATTAATCAGGCAGCAGTATGATTTTATTTGCATTTTCAAACAGGCAAGTCTGTACGGTCTTTTGCCGTTGGACATCTTCCTTTCCCATGAGCTACTGCCTCTACACCAGCATGGCTAATAATATCTTGAAATTAACAATTTGTGCAAAACCACCTAAACCGATAAATTCAGTGTCTTCTGTGACTCTTTCAGATGCCCTTTCATCCTGTGCATTTGGGAAAATTCATCCTCAATGTTTTCAGAAGAGGATTTTTTGAGCATAAATGAATATCATGATGAAATTTGAAGGCATAGAATGTAACAATATTTAAATCATATTGTTTTCTTAAATAACATCAAAAATATGTAAACAATATTAATACTCATTTGAAGATTTCAGAGTATCATACAAATGTTTCTAAAGCATTGTATTGCCATACAATTTCTCAAACTACTGGATAGAAAATTCTAATCCCATACAATTTCTTAACTCTCAACTAATTAATGACTTTATTAAAATGTAAACCTTAATTTTTCCAAAATAAATCACAATCCAATAAATCTAACACAATTTTTTTTACTTAAAATTGCATTCTAAACATATCTCATTCAAATATATACCTTTTGAAAGTTCATAAAATATCGCTGATATTTTACTTTAACAAAGTTATTTTAGATTATGCCATATTGCATTTTTAGTTTTTTGTCAGCTATTCGATCATCCTGTAAGTTGTGACATGAGAAATCACTGAAACATTTTATCATATATTGTTTCCATCAATCAATGAAACCAAATATCTAAACAAAAAGGCATAACAAAATATCTCCGTAGTGTTTCGCCATAGAGCTTCTTTTTTTTCTGATCATATAAATTTGCAAAATCATAAACAATAAGAGTCTTCTGGGATGCATGCATTTGCTTAGTTAAAATCTTACCTTGATTGGAGAATCATTAGTCACAACTTGATTTTGTCATCTTTTTTTGGCGTATGAAAACAAGGGAAAAGAAAAAACGTAAAACAATGTTTGACAATCAAAATTACGTCATTGCTGGATCCTTGTATCTGAGAAAGACTTTATCTATTTCTGCCATAACCTCTGGTGAAAAGGATTTAGCAGTTGTGAAAGCTGATATGTTTTCCTTCAACTGCTCCATGGACGTCGCACCAATAATAGAACTTGTCACAAATGGGCGACTACGTACAAAACCAAGTGCAAGTTCAACTGGGGTAAACCCATATTTACGTGCCACCTCCGTGTATTTATCCACAGCTTCCTGAAAAGTTGCATTTTCGAGTTTGATGTCAATACTCCTGCCCTGAAACATATGCTAGTCTTTTCTCATGTGTATGTGTCACAGAGAGAGAGAGAGAGAGAGAGAGAGAGAGAGAGAGAGAGAGACCTTTGCTAGAGATTTCATATATCGACTCATGTATCCCGGAAAGAGGTTAAATCGGCCTTTCTTCGCTGCTGTAGAATTAGGATTTGTATACTTCCCACTCAAGGCACCACCAGCTAATGGAGAATATGCCAAAAGACCAACATTGCAATGCTGAGGGAGGCATGCCTCTACCAAATCAACTGTACAACCAAGATTTTTAGATCTGTTTAAATCCAGTGAAACACTAAAGATGAACAATGGATATGTATTTGTAAACAAGATATTTGGCTAGGCTTCAAATGATTTAGTACTAAATTTAGTATGTATCAAAGCAATTCTACTGTAAATTATGAAGATATGTTTTGCAACTCTTCATGGAAAGTACATAATGTATTCAATAAAACCAAGCTTACTAACCAGTTACTAATTAGAATGTCATTCGTATGTGAGATAGAGTCAAAGAATTCAAAGTTATTTATCATTGCTATCATATTTCTGACGACCCTAACTTCCATTGAGGAATGCACCAAAGAAGCAAAGTCCATTAAAAAAATAGGGGAAACATAATCAAGGAGTAAAGTATAGCAGACATAGAGGCACAATTCATAGCAGATTTGGAGGACAAATCTGAAGCAAACTCAAAGGTTGAATTACATCAACTTGAAGACATCATCAAGGAGATTCCTCAGCATAACCGGGTATTATCTATTCCTTTTTGTCAATATTTTGTTAGGGCCTAAATCCTAGTTTTGAAAGATCATCTATAGTTTGAATTTTCCTTTCAAAGTCTGAAAATATTAACATACAATACTTTTTAGGCAAGAACTATATCATTTTATCTTCCGTCATCCTCTCCACTGTGGAGCTCCATTTGGAAGACACTTGGACATGTGAAAATGTTGCATTGTAATTTGGGCCTTTCTTAGGCTTTCTGATTTGGCATGTATTCGTTAAGATACATATAATGTAACTTTTGAAGGCTTAGAAAAGTTTTAGAAAGCTAGAATTTGATTGTGCACATGAATTAGCTATTCAGGCAAGTGCTGCCTTGCTAAGCTTCACTAAATAGAATTCAAATCATATATGTTAGAAGGCTCCCACTACAAATATTCATTAGTTGCTTACACGCTAAGCTCTAAATTGACTATCAACTTTGTACAATTTCCTTTTTCTAATACATCTGCAAAAGAAAAAGCCTATGTATTAGTTTTTGAAAGGATACGAAGGGAAATTGCATAGATGATGGTTGTCAGAAATCTGTCGACTCTTCATAATCATCACAAGTTATTGTATATTGCTCTCTAATGCTGTTGGAGTTCGTTCTTATGAGTCTAGGTGGATATGAGTCCCTGTAATAATTACAAGCATAATCCCTGCAAATGGTATTACCTATCAACAATAAGATCATATTTTAAATTGTGTACACCTGCATTCGAGATATGTTATGTTCTTTCACTTTCATTCTGTTTTTTACATGTCAGTTTGCATTGAGTGATTCAAAATAACCAGAAAAAAGTCATAATAAAAACTGCAATAGTCTCCTAATGTGTGCCTTGCAATGACCTAAGGAGACTTTTCACTTACATTTCCTTAATGGGGGTCTAATATTAAGCTAGCTAGACTTGCTCTAGTCTCCCTGAATTAGTAATGTGACAAATAAGCCTATTCTGCCATCTAAACATTCAAAACATATTGCCGAAAGAATGAAATCGAATGCACCTAAAAAATGTTCTTAAACTAACAAATGTGATTATTCAAAAACAGACGTGGAATAAGAATCTACAGCACTCTGAAGCATCTGGTTAACATTTTTTAAATGTAAAAGAGGTGGGACAAAAATGGTTCAACTTCATACACATACACACCTTCAAAATGACATCGTACAAGGAGACTATAACTGTTTTGAATACTGATAATCTTCGGCAAGCCTTCCAATTTTGCAGCATTAACAAACTCCATGACACCATATGGTGTTTCATTAGAGACGCCTATATACCGTACCTGAAAGGAATCATGCAAAAGATGTCAATTACACCATATATGTTCGAAGAAACTTTAATTGGATGATAGAAAACGAAAGGAACACTTGAAAACTATCAATTTTAGATCATTTCATAATATGTTTTACCATGGAAGAAAGAAAAGAACAATTAAATACAAATTGATTTGAATGATCCAAGTGTGCTTAATATGAATGTTTAGAAAAATATCATAGGCCAAGTAAAATGTGCTAGAATGATGACAAATGAGGCAATGAATAGTGTCATTCCTAAGAAATCCCTTTCTGTGTCCATTGAAAAGACTAATGATTGAACATTCAAACATACTCACCTTCTATGCAAATTGGACAAGCATGGCTTTCCAAGGTGGTCAAGACTCAAAAAGAAATTCACTGTCTTCAACAAATGAACTGCTTTAAGGGATATGTATGAAGATGTTGATATCTGGTTATGAATCCTCCATGGATACTTTTGACATCACACATGACTCTAGAGCTAAATAATCTTCTAGAAGATCTTGTTCTTCAATGACCTGTTCTTCTTCTATCTTGATCCAGTTGGTGATTGATCATGCCTTGGGTAGTGGAACCTACATCAATCATCAACTAGATAGAATCATCCTAGGAATATTACATCATCAATCACCAACTTCTCGCTGTCTTCATCTGCCCATGTTCATCCCCTTTTAAGTGTTGCTCCAACCGTAAGAAATTTCATTAATACCAATAAGGGTGCACTATTCTCACCAATCACATTGAAAGGATCTTGCATGGACCAAAACATAGATGTGGGCATCATTATAAGGTCAGATGTCACTTACAAGTTGTATCAATTTTGTTGTTTTATTTATTTGTCAGTTCAATCCTTGAGTGAAAATTATGTGTCATCTAATAGGCAGCTGCAAATACAATAACATGTAGAAATATCACCAACAAGGTGATTTCATTCTGTGTCTGAACAAGGAAGCTCCCTCATATGATGGAGGTTTTGTATTGCTGTGTACTTTTTACCAAGAAGCACAAAAGTAAAAAACAAAATGGATGAAAAGGGAAGAGAGGTGAATGGGTGAAACTCTGCGTGGATTAAATATGTAGAGGAACATGTAGATAGCTAAAGAAAAAGGAAGGTAATGCAGATTTGAGACTTCATCCCTAATGTCAATGGCAATGGGTGAATAATTTCCACAATAGAAGAATAGAAATTTCATTGAAACAAAAATTCTTCTAAAATAGATTCAGCAACATAAAAGTAATATAAATATCCACCTTTAAAACCCTATCATCACAAAGTCAGAGAAAAACCACATGTGAAATATAATTTTACACAATATGATCGAAATTCCACTTCTGGTGGTGTTTTAATTTGTCACTTCCTTGACAACACAAAATAGAACATTGGATAAGGAAAATCTCTTTTCAAATTCACAAGGTAAACTGCATAATATTATCTACAATAAATATAAAACAAGGAAAATCTTGCTAATATGAACACCATACAATTCGTTCTTTGTGATTTTACATAGTAATTTAATAAGCAAGCAAACTTGACCTATCTGCTCTTTAATGAGGTTGGAGCACAAATTTTCACCAATTTATTTTTATCACTTCATGACAGCTAAAACATAGACAGTAATAGCATCCCAAAATTAGAACCAATGTTCTAGGTTCTACCTCAAATTCATTGTTTCTAGAGAGGAAGTCATCTCCAAGACATGGGAATGACTATGAAGCATCCATACACTACTACCACCCAAAATGAAATGTTCCTAAGACATCTCCCTCAAGTAGGGGACGTCTCTAAACATCTACTCATGTAGGGGAATTGGAGGATTTCTATAAATCCTTGAGACTACCATATCTGAGATTGCCAACATTCTCTTGCATCAAACACCTCTATAACTAGCACTTGCACCAAAAAAAGGTGCAATAGTTACGCCAATAGTATGATATACATAAAATAATAAATTGGAGTGTTCAAATCAAAGAAATAATAATAATAATTTATAGTATGCAATAATAAACATAAATCAACAGTTGAGATCCTCTTCGTAAGTACCCAAGGATCCTTCATTGTACATTGTAGCTTTTTCACAATATAAGGAAACAATTAAGTTATGACTGAGATTACAATGAATAGATTTGATCTTGATCATTGATGTCATCTTTGTTATGGTTATGGTTAGATTTAGATATAGAGTTAGGGTTAAGGTTAGGGTTAATGTTAAAATTAGGGTTTGATTAGGATTAAGTTTAAGGTTATGGTTAGAAACTAAATTGGGGTTAGTGTTACGTTTAGGATTACAATTAGGTTTAAGGGTTGGGGATAGGGTTAGGGTCGGGATTATGATCATAGTTAGGATTGCAAATAGAACCATAACCTTAATCACATCCTAACCCTAATATAACACACATTAACTCTAACTATAATACTAACTAGAACCCTGATATTAATTGAACCCTAACCCTGACACTATCTCTAACCCTAATTTAAATCTTAGGAACACCAACTCCAATCGTAATCGAATTTTAATGTTACCCCTACACTAATTCAACTATAACCCTAACCTCCAACTGTAATACCCCAAAAATGGGCTATAAGTTCATTAACCTCCTACATCAACACATCGAACGAAATCGACATCGAAGTCCTAACCTAAGGCACATCTGAACATTATCGAATCCTAATTGATTATCTCAAATTCTGCATCAAAGAATATTCCTAGTAATATTCCTAATTATCCTAATTATCTTTGATTTAATGATTATTTGGCGATAAATCCTATTTATCCTAAAGTTTGATTAATTGAATATTCTCAATATTTAATTAATTAGATTTAATTCTGCCACTTAATTATTAAATTGAATTTAATTATTTAATCAAACTTTTATTCCAAAATAATATCATTAAATATGACAACTTGCTTTAATTAATTAAATAAGAATTTAATCAATTAATGATAAGAATTTTGATTTATTGTCAAATTTAAATAATAATAATTAGGAATAAATATAATTAAATTCAATTTAATAATTAAGTGGCAGAATTAAATCTAATTAATTAAATATTGAAAATATTCAATTAATCAAACTTTAGGATAAATAGGATTTATTGCCAAATAATCATTAAATCAAAGATAATTAGGATAATTAGGAATATTACTAAGAATATTCCTTGATGCAGAATTTGAGATAATCAATTAGGATTCGATAATGTTCAAATGTGCCTTAGGTTAGGACTTTGATGTCGATTTCGTTCGATGTGTTGATGTAGGAGGTTAATGAACTTATAGCCCATTTTTGGGGTATTACATTTTGCCCCTCTTTGAATTACTGTGCGAAGCGCAGTGGTTCAAAGACAGTCTGTGTATGATGTTTAAAACTGATGTTTGAAATTGAAATTGATTGAAAGATTTCGAAGATATTAGGTCTTGAATGACCAAAGATAATGTTAACTATAGCAGCAATGAACCGATGATTGCGAAAAAGTGTCAAAACGCCTGATTCTGAACCTTATGATTGCGAAGAAGTGAGTGACCGATTCCAGACCCAATTGTCGATAAGAATCACGTTGGTATCACATCTGAAACCTTCAGTTACGAAGAACCAAGGAAATAACACTGATGAACCGATGAGTTGCAAAAACTGATACAATTTACAAGATTAAGAGAATACCAAATTGATATGGATCTCGATGAATCTGATATGCCCCGAGTGATGATTGATTTGCCCTGAGCGATGAGGTCTTTTGATGAATCAACAAACTAGACGTGGTTGTTGTCTTGATTACTGAGGAAAGATATGATTTCCAATTTAGATTACAAACTTTGAATGATATGCAATACCATGCCCCCTTCGGGATTACAATTGAAATCTGACAAGAAAAGTCAGCTTTGATAGTTTAGAAGCATGTTAATTGATTGGAGAAGTGGTTAAACACGTCCAGGAACGCGTTCTGCATCGTTTAGAGGTCTTGGAGACCAAGTTTGACTAGGTTAAACCATGAGTTGACCATGGTTAACCAAGTTGAAATTTCGATAGTTTGATGTAAGATAATCAGTTAAGTTGAATTCTGAATTTCTTGTGATGTTTGAAGGTCGATTATGCAAGTAGTTAATAATATGAATGATCTCAGATTTTGATTTTGATCCTGAAAAAGGATTCTACTTGCTGTTTCGTTGGAGGAACCTTCGTGTGAGATTCAGCTCTTGTTAGATTTGAAGATGCGATTTGAAGAATCGTTTAAGCATTGAAGTTTAGCCAACCACTGTGAGATCATGCAAACATGCAAAATGCAAAGAAACATGCAATATGAAATGCAACCTAAGACCTAGGACCTAGTCACTGATCATTTGTCGGTCATTCTCATCATTGAATTTTTAAGTAATCGGATAAATCAATACAATGCCCACTAGTTATGAAACCATAGACATATGAATATCGATTTGTATGCGCAGGAATCAATACAACACCCACTGATTAGGAAACCATGGATATATGAATATTGATTTTGTTTTCGGAATGTTGGATTAGATATAAGCACCAAGGCATAAATGCCAGGATGACCTGAATATCATGTCCATTTTGATATAGCAATTTGTATAAGCATCAAAACATAAACATCGTGATGACCTGAATATGCCTTGCGTGTCAAACACATCAAGCAATCAAGAGGTCATTCGAAATCCAATGTGAATTACCCGTAGTGACCCTTTACCGTTCACATCCTTAGGTAAGATCACGTTTCACAATAGGAGAAAGAACTCACTCAAAAAAAAAAAAAAACAATTAGATCAAACTTCCTTGAATTTTTTGGGTATCAATGGTCAAGGTACGCATGGCCATCCAATTCGAGATAGAGGCTCTTACAGTCAGACACCATTTCAATCCAGAATTTCTAGAGTTGTTAGATTTTCACATACAAGTAGAAAACAAAGAAAAGATTATGTCCCTAGTCATCACTCTCTAAATCCTGTAAAGGACATCATCGAAGAGCTCGAAGGGACATAATATGCAAAAATCTCAATGCGAATCAGTAAGCATACAAGGAGATAAAAGCATGTAAAAAAAAAAGCACAGATTGTTTTCAATTTGATGTTTGATTGCGTTGTTGTAGATGCAAAATCCTTTTTGGAGACAAGACAGACTGACTAACTCAAATGAAGCTTCAAAGGACCCTGACTGGATATGATACGTCTCAGATACATTGGAGGCCATAGGATATGACATTGATTGCCCCCAAGTTTGAACATTGATAGGATGCAGATACTTGAGCTGATTGGTGTACAGACCGACTTATTGAAAACAAGGATGCAGAAACAAACCGGGAGACATGTACAAACTAAAGCAAGACTGAAAGCTGGGAAAGACCAAGATTGCGCTGATAGATGGAGCATTTTGAAACAAGTGGCGCCCGTTTGCCGGGTTTTCACCATTTTGGCAGAGATTCTATTTTTGCTACCAAAGCGTCTAGTTCCAAGTTTTCACCAAGGCACTTTTTCTTTTTCTCATTTTTTTGCATATTTCATTTTTTCCAATTTTTTTGTACTTTTGAGATTTTTTCAATTTTTTTTTTATTTTTGATATTTTTTTATTTTTTTGTGAATCATCAAGGTGCCTATTACTAGGTTTTCACCAAGATGTTCATTTTTTAAGGACTTTTTTAGATTGTAAAGATTTTTTCAAGACATTTTACCATAGACTGAATGCCTTAGGTGTAGAATTTCTTTAGATGCAGAACGTTGATTGGTTCTTGGAGCTATTCTCCTTCAGTTGTTGAGATTTGATAGGCTCCAGAGCCAAAAGCAGCAGTGATTACAAAAGGACCCAGCCAGTTGGGTTCAAACTTCCCTTGCGTTCTCGATGTGATTGATTTTTAAGATTCTCTCTTAAGACCAAATCGCCAACCTGAAATTCTCTGTGTCTGACTTTCTTGTTGTAGCCTCTAAACATTCTTTTCTGATATACTCTGAGATGATCATACGCTGCTTGTCTGCGCTCATCTAGTAGTTCAAGTTCTTGCAACCTAGACACTCTGTAGTCATCATCAGTTACTAGACCATGCATTCTGATTCTTAGTGATGGGATTTCAACCTCAATAGGCAGTACCGCTTCAAACTCATAAACTAAAGCGAAAGGTGTAGCCCCAGTGGGCGTTCTGATACTTGTTCTGTAGGCCCAGAGAGCTGGATTGATCATGAGATGTCAGTCTCTTCCTGTTTTGTTAATTGTACGGTGCAAGATTTTCAATAGATTCTTGTTAGAAGCCTCGGCTTGTCCATTCCCTTGAGGATAGTAGATAGATGACCAATGTTGTGTAATCTTGAATTTGGCACATAAATCATCTAAATCTTTGTTCTTGAATTGTCCACCATTATCTGTGACTATGGAATGAGGTATCCCATATCTACATATGATATAGTTCAATATGAACATAGAGATTTGTTTTCCAGTTGCTTGTGTCAAAGGGACTGCTTCTACCCATTTTGTAAAATAATATGTAGCTGTGATTATATGGGTATGTCCATTAGAAGAATGAGGATGTATAGATCCTATAAGATCAAATGACCATTGGTGAAAAGGCCATTGTGTAGTAAAGGGAATTAGATCTCTCCCTGGAGCATGAATTAAGTTGCCATGCACTTGACACTTTTGACAGTTCTTAGCAAACTTGATAGACTCTTTCTCCATTTCAGGCCAATAGTACCCAGTCCTAATAAGTTTTCGAGCTAATGTTAAACCGTTCGAGTGTGACCCACAAATACCATCATGGACTTCCTCTAATGCACGTTGAGACTCTTCCCGTTATAAACATCTAAGTAGGGTACCATCTAGACCTCGTTTGTACAGATCGTGACCAATGATGACATATCGAGAGGCATTACAGATAAGGTATCTCTTTTCATGGCGGTTGAAGGTATCAGGAATGATTTGGTCTTGGAGATAGGAAAATAGGTTTTTGTATCTGGATGAATCATGACCAACAACAGTGCAGATCATGCGGGTTTCGGGGGAATCATATGCAGGATAAGATAGTGCTTCCACCAGGAACTCATAGCGTAGCTCATGTTCAGGCTGCTGTAATAAAGTAGATAGCGTTGTCATTGCATCAGCAGCCTTGTTCTCTGTTCTAGGTATTTGCTCAAATGTGATAGATAGGAAATACTTCTTTAGATCATCTACCATTCTCTTGTAAGGAATGAGCTTTTCATCTTTAGTTTGGTACACATCATTGACTTGATGGATAACAAGTTGAGAGTCTCCATGAATGTGTAGCTCTGTTACTCTCCATTCAATCGCTATTTTCATACCATTCAAAAGGGCTTCATATTCTGCAATATTGTTTGTGCAAGGAAACTTTAATCTAAATGCTTTAGGTATGGAGTATCCTTGAGGAGTTATGAATAATATGTCCGCTCCCAATCCATTCTATGTATAGGAGCCATCAAAGAATAACTGCCATTCTCTAGAAGAAAGAGTCATGATAGAGGAATCTGGAAATTCCATTTGCATTGGTGTATCATCAATCATAGGTGCCTCTGCTAATTGATCAGCAATAACCTGTCCTTTGATAGCTTTTCTTTCCACATATTCAATGTCAAATTCACTTAAGAGCATGACCCATTTAGCCAATCTCCCTGTGAGGGCAACTTTGCTTAGAAGGTACTTGAGTGGATCAATTTTAGCTACCAAATGTGTGGTATGAGCTAACATGTAGTGTCTCAGTTTCTATGATGCAAAGATCACAACTAGACAAGCTTTCTCAATCATTGAATAATTCTTTTCATAGGCAACCAATGTTCTACTGATATAGTATATAGCTCTTTACTTTTTGTTCTCATCATGTTGTGCAAGCAATGCCCCCAGTGAGGTATCTGTAGCGGAGACATATAAGATCAATGGCTTCCCATGAATAAGAGGCATCAAAATAGGAGGATTGGATAGATATTCCTTGATATGGTTAAAGTTGTTCTCACACTCTTCACTCCATGCAAAGGTCACACCTTTATGTAATGTTTTTGTAAAAGGTTGTGATATGTCTGCTAGCTATGATATGAATCTTCTGATAGATTGAACTCTTCCTTGCAATGTCCTCATTTGACTAATATTCTTTGGAGGTTGCATTTCCATGATAGCCTTCACTTTAGCTGGATCAACTTCAATGCCTTTCTTTGAAACTATGTATCCTAAGAGTTTTCCAGAAGTGACACCAAAAGCACACTTCTTAGGATTTAGTCTGAGACTAAATGTTTCCATTCTGTCTAGTATTTTGCTCAAGTCATTTAGATGTGCAGCTCTAATCATAGATTTTGCTAAAGTATCATCAACATAATCCTCCATAGTCCTATGCATCATGTCATGAAAAATAGATGTCATTGCTCTTTGATATGTAGCACCAGCATTTTTAAGCCCAAATGGCATGACATTCCAACAGAAGGTGCCCCATGCACATGTGAAAGCCGTTTTCTCTTGATCTTCTGCAGCAATTTTTATTTGATTATATCCAGAAAAACCATCCATTAAAGAATACATCTCAAAGCCCGCAGTCATGTCCACTATCATATCAATGTTAGGTAGTGGAAAATCATCCTTAGGGCATGCTCTGTTTACATCTCTAAAGTCTGTGCACACTCTGATTGATTTATCTGGTTTTGAAACAGGTACAATATTAGAGATCCACTCTGCATAGTCAATAACTCGAATGAATCCGGCTTTCAAGAGCTTCTCTAATTCAGCTTTTACCAAAAGTGCAACATGTGGATGCATCTTTCTCAATTTTTGCTTGACAGATTTGACATTTGGAGCTATGGATAAATGATGCATTATAAGATTAGGATCCAACCCTAGCATATCTAAACATTTCTATGCAAAGTTGATCTTCTTTTCTGTTAGGAATGTTCTAAATTTTTGCTTCTCTTCTTCGGATAAAGATTGTGCTACATGAATCAATTGTGGTTCTTCTGTTGTTCCCAAGTTGATGGATTGAGTGGGCTCAATTAGAACTGGAGATCTGTCCTGTAAATGACTCGGAAAGACATCAAATATCTCATCCTTAGGCGCCTCAAAGAGGTTTTCACCTTCGGATACATCTTTTATTTTTACTTTTGTAAGTTCTGAGACTGCCACAAAGTGGTTTTCACCCTCAGAACTCCTTTTCTTTTTATTCTTATTTTTATTCTTTTGACTAAGATATTTGATGTCCGACTCCGTCATGTTGACGCTCGGTTCACTGATGGAAGTACTCATAGGCTCAACTGCATTGAGGTAGCAAGCAAGGGCATAGTCATTTGGGAAGGTATAAATACCATGGCTGGGATTTGTGGAGGTTTGATCAATAAGGTCTGGATATTGGATAGTCAAAGTGGGGAAAGATTGGGAGATAGTGTTTACGGATATGGATCTGTCATCATTGGTCCTAACCCGACGCTCGAGTTCAAAGGTGATATTACAACTTAAGACATTCAATTCGTGAATAGGCTCAAGGTCATTGTGGGAGTCCACTTCAGCCATCGGTGGATCAGACTCGATAGGTTCATCATTTCGCTCTAGACTTACATTGGGTGTAGGTGCATATTGGTGAATAACATCAACATGTTTTTCTGTGATAAGCTCATCTTCCTCTGGAATGGCCCCCCATTCATAGTCATTAGATTCTTCATCTATGCCTCTAGGAAATCTAAGAGCATGAGTAAATTCAGGATGAATACCCCACGAAGGGTTACCCTCAGATTCTGATTTGAATTCATACTCATGTGAATCTGTCTCAGAAGAACTACCACCTTCCTCTTTGTCTGTTTGATTGTCTTCGAGATTAGCTGGTTCTTGTGTTGCAACTATCTCTTGATTGATAGTAGGTTCTTGTGTTTCTACTACATTAATTCTGTTGATTGGATCGTCTTCAGCTTCAAGAAGGTCTTTGATTTCTTTAGGCAAACGCTCATAAGGAATAAGTTCAGAGCTGTCTGAATCACTATCTGATGCTTCAGTTTCTTCCTTCTTAAGAAGAGGTTCTCCTAGTGCGATCTGCTCTATGACATGAGAACAATTACCTTTGAGGTGAAAGGGTTTCTTTTTAAAGCCTAAGCCAACTATATCCTTGTTTGCCCTACCAATATGTGAAATAGGTGTTATAAGACCTTCTCCTCTGACTCCTAGAGGTCCTTTACCCGAATATCCCATCTTAGCTATTAATTTATCTCCTGGACCATATGCCTTAGAAGGGATTTTGGATACTGTAGAGTCACTAGCTTGAACAACTTGAGATTCAGGTTCATCTTTGTATAGCCATGCAAGCATAGCTTCATCCTCTTCAAATTTTTGTTTAGATACTTGCTCTGCTACAAAATTCTTTTTATATGCCTCAAGAGGTTCTTTAGAGTCTGGTTTGGACTGTTTCAAAGATTGCCCATAAGACTTCGGTGAGATACGGAGAGATGTCAAAGATAAGACTGGCTCTATAGTATATTCTCCCATACCATTTTCTTTGATATTGACCTCTTTTGCAAGATCTTCCATTTTAGATGTGGATGCTTCTTTGGTTGGCTTAAGAGAAGATTCTCTGTTATTAGGTACAAGTTTATCCGCACTCTCCTTCAATGTATTGCAAGTGGTGGATATGTCTACTGGAATCGTGACCTCTACTCCTTCATAAGGAAATTTCAAGCATTGGTGAAATGTAGAAGGAATAGCCTTCATCTCATGTATCCATGGTCTCCCTAGAAGAATGTTGTAAGCCAAAGGTAGATCGAGAACTTGACATATAGTATCTCTGATAACTGGACCTGCTCTGATAGGTAAGACAATGGTGCCTTTAGAAAATCTTTCTTGTTCATCATAGGCTTTTATTGTTATTTTCTTTCTAGGATCAATAGCTATTTCTGAAAACCCCAATTGTGTGACCAAGCTGTAAGAACAAATATTTAGGCCAGCGCCTCCATCTATCAACACACGTTTAACTCTGCGGTTCTGGATCAAGACTTCTATATGCAAGGGCTGGTTATGTAGGTGACTCAAGGAGTTGTCATCTTCCTCTGAAAAGGATATATACTGTGGAGACGTAAGATGTCCAACCATAGTCTGGAACCTGTCTAAATCAAGGTCATCAGGAACATTGGATCCGAGCAAAGCTTTATCTAGAATGGCTATTTTCCTAGAATGGTTATTTTGTACTTGAATACTAACACCAATTCTAACCCTAATTGAGCCCTAATACTAACCCTAACCTAAGTTGTATATAATAGTAATATTTGTCATATTCAATGAGTGTATATGTAATGTACATAAAAATCTTGAATTAATAGATAAGCTAGCTTAACTAGGAAGGTAGGACTAAACAACTGACTAACCTTCCAAGGATGGAACACTGTTAGCCGGAAAGGCTACCTTATTATATGTCGGGTATTAGTTATGTTGTTCCGACGGTAATTAGTTATTACCGAAGAGTAGTTGGGTTGGGCGGTGACGTTTGGTCACACCCCTTCGGGTAGATAAATATGTACCACCTACAGGTGAAGGGGAACGACAATGATTATAAGGTGAATGTACTCATACTTTGGAATGATTAACGAAAGCATCTATTATTCTCTGATATATATTATGTGTTTATTATATTTCCTGTATTATGTCTATGCAAAACTAAGTTTACCCCAGCGGGGAAACATCTGGCGCCGTTGCCAAACAAATCTGGCAAGTGACGGAATGAGTGGATGAATGGGACTACCATTGGAAAAGAATATCAATTGATGATTGAATAGAATTTATGCCCAATCTTTTAAATAAAGATAGAAATAAAAAGGCACGAGATGATGATGACGAGGTCGCACAGAGGGCTTTGATTTTCGCACAGCAACGTGAATGCCGACATACGCTGAGGCAACTTGCCCAAGACTAGCTTGCCGGAGGGTTGCCCGAAGGGGACCTCGGAAGTGGTACAAAAGGTGCACAGGCCGACGAGGAACAATTCACTTCGTCGGAGCATCGGAGAGTGCGGAGTAGGGAGGAACTACTTGAGGAAACACGATTGAGAAAAGTCTCTCTTCAGGAAGAGAGAACGGTTCGAGGGTTTGACCCGTACACCAAGTGTCGAGAACCAAGCCCAAGGAGGGGACGGTACGGTCGAAGGTGCTACTAACGCACAGGTGAACCCTCTGTTGGGGCCGAGAACTCCACATAGTACGGTTCCACCAGTTACACAAGTGCCACTCGTCAATATTGCACACAATAATCAAGGAAGTGCGGGTACGAGTGCTGGCACAGGCGGTGCTGGAGCACTGAATCCACCACGGAGACAACAACAAGCAACCATGGCCGCGAATAAACAAAAATCGCCCAAGTTCACGGGCCAACAAAAGGAGGATCCTATTCGGCACTGCCGAACTTGTGAAACTATATGGACCGCCAACGGGGTTGCGAACCAAGATGAATGGATCCGACAGTTCCCTGCAACATTAAGGGCAGGAGCCATCGACTGGTATTCAGATGTAGACAAATCAGGCTTGACGTCCTCGGACAACGTGAAAAAGGCTTTCCAGACTGAATTTCAGTTGCTAAGGGACATTTTGGCTGAAATTTATAATACAAAGCAAATGAAGAATGAGCCGGTCCGTGCCTACAGATGGTGACTGAAGGAACTCATCGGGAAGATGGAATCCGCCACGGCGGACGAACTCAAAAAACGGTGGTTCGTGAAAGGACTAAAAACTTCCCTCCGGAAGAAAATGAAAATTGTACCACCCACGTCCTACAGCAATGCGTACAACCGGGCAATGGATTTGGAGAGCGAATGTAAAACCTCCAAGAAAACTAAGTCTTCGGATGATGAATCGGAGGCAGAAAGTAGCGAGGGAGAATTGAGTAAGAAAGTGCTTGCCCTACAGAAAGATCTCAAGAGAATGATGAAAGAACTTAAGGCCACCAAAGGAAGCTCAAGCAAAACTGAGGAACATGTCGTGTGGTGCACAGACTGCAAAGAAGCGGGCCACACTAAAGGTTCTTCTCCCAAGAAAGCCTTTTGCGACATCTGTCAGATTGCGGGACATTCCACCAAAGAATGTCCCTACAATCTAAGGGCCAGGAATCAACAAGTGCTCTTCACCCAAGAGCAACCCTCCACATCGAGAACCGGCGGCCAACAAAATGCTGCATCATCCGATGGTTACAGAAATAACCAACGGGGAGGTAGAGGAAATAATGAGAACAATAACAACTGGCCTCGGATCCAGTATGATGTAAAGGGGAGACCTATGATACAGTGTAGAAACTGTAATCAATGGGGACATTTTGCCAGGGATTGCCAGAAAGAGGCTCCTGCTCCACAAAAATTGTGTTGGTGGTGCGGACCGAGGGACCATGAGGAAGCTAACAGCACAAAGCTCGGCTACAACATCCTGGACATGGAACGAGGGGGTACTGAGAAGATCTTGGCAATCACACGCGGACAAACCAAGAAGGCCACATATCCTAACCCTCGGATAGAGAAACAAAGGGTGCTCGAGGCGAAGGCCGAGATCGAGAAAGGTATGCAAGACCGAAGGGACTCCATAGATACCAGCACTTCCACCCGAGCCATGGCAAAGAAAAATATCCTAAGGCAGATGATGCAACAGGAGATACCGGTAAAGGTCAAGGACCTTCTGGAAACAATGCCGCATCTGAAAACGGCCCTATTCCTAGGACAAAACATTCCAGCAAGCACATTTGAACGAACAGAGGTTCCCAGCGGCTCGGCAGCCAACCCCATGACATTGTCAATAAATAGTGGGAGGAACCCTGCAGTGGTGGAGATGGGTATCTTGGGTACCATCCTCACTAACACAATTGTTTACGGTGGATTTGGGGTGAACGTCCTACCGGAGGAAACTTGGAAGAGCCTCGAGAAACCAACACTATGGCCGCCAACCTTCAACCTACTAGGGGCCGACCAACACGGCATCAAGCCCCTCGGAACCTTGATGGCGCAACAGGTAACCATCGGGACCCAGCTGTTCATCTTGGACTTTGTAGTAATTCCCCTAAAGCAGAAGGGATATGACGCCATCCTAGGGAGGGGGTGGTTGGTGATTGCCAGAGCCAACCATAACTGGAAAAGGAACATCCTATCATTTGAGAAAGAGGGAAGGAAGTTTGTGATAGATCTCACAACGGAGATGGTCGGGGAAGAAATGGCATCCTCCTTCGATTCGGAATTGGACGACGGAAAAGATGATGGGGAAGGAAGTATGGAGCCCAACACCGAAGGGATACTGAAACTCGAGGATGATATAGACTCCATGGACGGCCTATTCCACTGGCAGATTGGCGATAATGAATTATTTCCGCCATCCTGTAATGTACTAGGTATTGAGGAAGAGCCAGAAACATTTCCCTCAGAGTACAGTGAATACAACGAAGGGGATGCGAAAGTAAGCAAAGTCCAGATGCATAAATTTGATGAGCAAAACCCCATGAAGTATAAGGAGCCGTCTGTCAAACTAATGAATCTGGGCAAGGAAGAGGAACCTAAGATCATTCGTGTCCGCAACGATTGGAATCCTGGGTGGACGACTGCAACCTTCAAAATCCTTATTCTCCTTATGTATGGGCAAGAGGTTGTGGTCCTTGTAGAATTTATGGTTCCAAGCCTTTGGATGGCCATTGAAAACAGACTCGGCAACAAGGAAAGCTTGAGGGAGCGGCTGCACACTCTCAATAAATTAGATGAAAGAAGATTGATAACATGATGGGCAACGAGGGTTGCACAACAAAGAAAATGTTGGCACCATAAGCACCCACGAAAGATGTGTTCCTCCCCTGGCTAGCTGGTGTTGAAGTACAATGGAAAGAATGAGAATAAGCCAGGAGGATTTGTCAACGGATCCAAATTGAGACCTTACCCGGAGAGAATAGACCCAAGCGGAGGGATAGAGCACCCGAGAAGATGGAAAGGGCCTCAAGAGGTCAGGTAGGCAACCGGAGAGTCGTCCAGATGGGTGATCGGAGAAGCATCCGGAAGGTAATTAGACTAAGAATTTATTATTATAAAAAATAAAAAATAAAAAACCACATAGTACGGCTAATGGCCGAACGACCGTACGGTGGAGAAAAAAAAAAGAGAAAAGCACCGAATGGTGGCATGTCCACTGAACGATGGAACATGTCACGGAACGGTGGCATGCCCACGGAACGGTGGCATGTCCACCGAACGGTGGAACATGTCACCAAACGGTGGCATGTCCACTGGCGGTAACATGAAGCCACCACATGAGACACGGACGTAAAGCCACCGTACGGCACGTGAACACCACAGAAAACATAACCCATCGTACGGTGTTTGACCGTACGGTGCATAAAAGTCTGTACGGCCAAGACACCATATGGCCAAAAGGGAAAAGTGCAGCCAAGGGACTGTATGGGCATATGAACCTGCGCGAGAGGAACCGTATGGCGTACGGGTAGGGTGTTTTTGGGATTTTTAATCTGTATGGCAAAGAGGCGAGTTGGTACAACAACACACAATGACACGCCAAGGTAGAAATTCAATGGTACGGTAGAAGAGAAGAAAAACAGGGAGAAGCATATGGAAAGGAAGAGCATTGGCGGACGCGGGAACAATTTGGCGAAGAGCCAAGTCATTCATGGGTGAAAGGAGGAATAAGGAATGGCAGCAGCCAAGGTGATTCCAAAAAAAAAACGACGACAAATAAAAACAGTTCGCAGTGCATAACATATGGTACCGAAGGGAAGGACATAAGCAGGTAGTGAAGAAAACATAAGCAGTTGGCAAAAAGAGTATGGGATCGGAAGAAAATCACAAAAATGGTGTGTTCCATGGACTTCTGTGTGGGTTTGAAGGTGCTAATTTGATCTTGGTGGCGGGGGCGCTGCCCCTCGACCCCGCTGGGGGCGTTGCTTCCTAGACCCCCATCGTCTTTTTGAGGTACACTACAAATGTGAGTTGGGGCATCGGAACACCACGAGGAAATTATTCAGTTATCAACCTTTGGGAAGTGTGACCAATTGATGAGACCCGGAGCTGCTGCAGGCATGGAGTGTCTGCATGCTAGAGGTGGACAGAGCACTAGAGCAAGAGTAGGTGTTGGCTAGACGTGAGGCTGTCTTGGTGGATGCATAGAGAGCTCGGGAGGAGCTGACCACCCAGTTGGAGGTAGTAGAGCGACACTTGGCTCAGCGTACCCAGGAGTTGGAAGCAGAGAAGGCGGCACAAGTGGCTATTGAGGTCGGATTGGCAGGAGAGAAAGTATCGTTTGAACAAGAGTTAGTGGAGGCTACAGCTGAAAAGCGTGCTTTGGAGACAAGGTTGGTGCAGGCACAGGAGGAATTTGATGTGACGGAAAAACTACTCGAAGCAACATTGATGGGGAGGGCAGCACTCCAGCTTTTTCAGGGATGCCCCTCCACCCCTTCTCAATGATTTTCTTATTCTATGTGGTGTATTTCATCTCCTTTTTGTTGTGAGTCGCCGGAGACGACTTTCTTTTTGGGGGGGATGATGTTAGCCGGAAAGACTACTTTATTATATGTCAAGTATTAGTTATGTTGTTCGAACGGTAATTAGTTATTATCGAAGGGTAGTTGGGTTGGGCGGTGACGTTTGGTCACACCCCTTCGGGTAGATAAATATGTACCACCTACGGGTGAAGGGTAACAACAATGATTATAAGGTGAATGTACTCATACGTTGGAAAGATTAATGAAAGCATCTATTATTCTCTGATATATATTCTGTGTTTATTATATTTCTTGTATTATGTCTGTGCAAAACTAAGTTTACCCCAGCGGGGAATCAAACACTTGTGAGCTCACTTGACAAGTATGTGAACAAGTGTCAAACATGCATGCAAGAGGTGCTCAAGAAGTGAGGACACGTGGCTCAACCACATGAGGTGAGACAAAACTCTAAAGTCCCTAAGTGGAGACTTAAGTAATGTGAATAGAACTCTCTCTAGGTAGGCTAAAAGCTAACTAGTTTGACTAAGCCACTATTTACATGAACAACCCCCCTTAAGTGCAACCTAGGGAGTAATGTATACAATGATGATGATGGGTCTTGGCTACTAGCCATGTTAGGTACCCATTTACACCTTTCTCATAAAGTGGAGTGAAAGAGAAAACCCAGTGGGAACAAAAAATCCTCTCAAGAAGAAAAATGAAACAAACTGAAGGTACAAGTGAAAAAGATAGGTGATAGGACTTGTGACCAAAAGAAAAATTATAATCACAATGAACAATGAATGTTTCCCCCTATAAGAGAGAAAGAAGAGACTGTACAACTCCCCCATAAGATGGTTCTCAAATGCTTCATGTGGTGTCCTTGAAAGAACCTTAGATGCTCTTTGTAAGGCACCTATGAATACTAATGTAATAGGTGTTGTATGATAGAAACAAAAAAAGTGACATTTTTCTGAAACAAATCTCTAAATATTCTCAAGGAGCCAACTCTAAATTCAAAAAGTAGAAAAAGTAGGTGAGAATTGAATGCATGTCATCAAACTACATTTTTCATATCTAAATGGTTGTGATGTCTCACATATTATGTTTAAGGAGATCTCATTGCATGTCATTGAACTACAATGGTCCTCTCCAAATAATGTTGTTCTCAAGGTGTGGAAGTGCTCGAAGACACAATTCACAACAACCTTCCAAATATGAGTAGTGCTGAAAAAATATGCTGAAGAGGAATGTGGAAATGCTCCAAGGCATGACTCATGGAAGTGCTCAAATGCACAACTCAAGATACCCCCACTAATGCAATATTAGGTGTCCCCCCCCCCCAATTTTGGCACTTGATAACTTAGTGTGGTTTACAATGCAACGAGGTACAATGTGGGGGAAAAGCAAAAATATTAACTTTTGTTAACACGTGCTCAATTTCAAGCTATCAATAAAAAATTATTACACAATCAATTTCCCATAAACATGGCCTATTTTAATATATTTGTACTAAAAAGAAAAAAAATGCACTAAGGTGAGAGCATAGCTAGCCTTCCAACCACTCACTGGAATTGAGACGAAATAAAATATACTATAGTATTGATTATGAGGGGATATTGGCCTCTTGCCAACCTAGGCCTCACCCTTCATCTTTGACAAACATAAATACAAGAGTTTATTAAAAAATCATCAACTCCCCTCTTTTTGCAAATTATGAAAATACATCCCCATCTTTTACAAGCATTAAAGTTAACCAATTAGCCACTTAACTACTAACCATTTTAACAATGTTAGTCAGCAAAGAATAATGTCAACCACCTTGGAGATGATAACCAAAGTCTTCCTTGCAAGGTGATGTGGGAGGCTATGGGAGTGGTTGCTTCCAATAATCAGAACTTTGCTCTCAGGGTACACACCTACAAACAAAGAAAAACAACAAAATAATTGTGCAAATGGCAAGTTGACTACCATGTGGGAGTAAGCATTTATTTGCAAACTGGTACTATTGGAGAATGGACCACCCAAGAGGGAGATGCTAGTAGATGAGTCGACCAAGTTGCCTACAGATGGTTAAATCTTCATGCCAAGTCGGGATTGAACTACTGCTGACTAAGTCTCTTGGAGGCTCGGATTGTGGATCTCAGCTTGTGGATGTTGGAGGTCATCGCTTGATGAGGAGTGAGGATGCCAATTTCTTCAAAAGATGCAACAATGAAGAGTGAATAGAAAGAGCCAATGCCCTATGCATTGAAAATGCTAGATCATGCCTAGTCATGCTAGGTGTAAGGGACACTGAGGAGGCAAGAAAAAAAACACAGCTTTGCACTTTCTCGATTAACTTTCAAGCTACAAATCAATTATCTCACTAACGATCTACCTTGCCACATAAATGAATTAGCAAGCATACAGGTTATACAAAACTACAGATTTATACACAAGGACCAATTTATCTTTGAAGAACACCCAACTTTGTTCCTTTGTATCTATACGTTGAGGGGGTCTACAAAGGGCATGTGGGATGTTGACCATGCAATGGAGGCTCTTCAGAGCTAATACCAACAATTTCTGCACAACTTGCTAGGTTGGGGAATCCAAAGGTAGAATTTGGTAGTCACAATAATGATCAGATTGACATTTCTTTTCATGAAAGCAACTAAATACAAGTGCTTCAACAATCATTGCATTATAACCAACAGTAACATCGTTGCCCACAACAACAAAAAGACTTCCCTTCATACCTCTACCTAAAAGTAATATATTTGGCCTATGGGAGCTATATGGTCAAGAATGTTGTGCCCAAAAACAAGCATGGAAGAATTCGCAATCCCTTGCAATCAGCCAGACAAATCACAAAACCAGCAAAGATGAAATGAAACCCTCGAAACATGAGAAAAAATTTGGAATTGAAATCAAAATGTAAATTCGGAATTACAGAGCTTTTGTACCTTGGACACATTATTAGTGCAAATTGGGTGAGTATAGATCCATAAAATATTAGAGCCATCATTGATTGGCAGACTCTGACTAACCTCACACAGTTGAAGGGGTTTCTTGGGTTGTGTAGCTTCTACAAGAAGTTTGTGCAAAGATTTTTTATGACAAATCTTATGAAGAAGGGAGCCTTAAAGTGGTCAAAGATAGCACAACAGTGTTTTGAGCATTTCAAGTAGGTGATGTCATATTTCCCAATGTTAGCTCTTTCGGATTTCACCAAGCCATTTGAGCTACAATGTGATGCTTCAAGAGATGGGATTGGTACAGTTTTGATGCAAAAAAAACAACCCATAGCATATGAGAGCAGGAAGTTGAGAGAGGTGGAGAAGAGCTATTTCATCTATTGGCCATCATGCATCCATTGGCCAAATTCCGATCTTATCTAGTTGGAGGTGGATTTTTTATTAAGGATAATCATAATAGCATAAAATACTTTATGAACCAAGAGATCTTCATGATAGATAGTAGAAATGGGTTACGAAGCTATAGGCCTATGACTTTGACATCGAATATGTCAGAAGAAAGAAAAACATAGTGGCAAATGCACTCTCACGAAGACCTCATCTATGTTCTTTAGTGGAGATATCATCTAATTGGAAAGAGATGATTGTAGTAGAATATGCAAAGGATTCATGGGCAACCAGTTTGATTAAGGGCATTAATCAAGATGGTAGGTATATAGTGAATGGCAATCTCATTTTCTATAAGGATAGAATTTACTTAGTGCCTACTTCACACCTTAAAGAGGTGACTTTGAGGACCTTTCATGATGCTCCATTGGCTGGACACCCGGGTTTCTTCAAGACTTACAGGCAGATCCAGGAGAGATTCACATGAAAGGGACTTAAGAATGAAGTCCAAAAGTATGTCAAGGAATGTCCAATTTGCCAACAAAATAAGAATGAGCATATCTTTCCAGCTGGTCTACTTCAACCCTTACCGATTCCAAATCAAAAGTAGGAGAGTACATCGATAGATTTCATTATAGGATTGCCCAAGGTACAGGGTAAGGACTGCATCTATGTTGTGGTTGACAAGTTGACAAAATTTTCACATTTCTTTGCTATTGCAGACACCTATACAGCAGCCCAAGTGGCTAACTTATTCTTCAGGGAGGTGTTCAGGTTGCATGGGTTGCCCAGTAACATAGTGAGTGACAAGGACAGCAAGTTCTTGAGTCTATTCTAGTAGGAACTATTCAGATTGAGTGGTACAGAGCTCACCCCCAGCACCAGCTATCATCAGCAGACCGATGGCTAGACAGAGATAATGAACAAGTGGGTAGAGGGATATCTGCGGAATTATGTGTCAGGGCATCAGAAGGCTTGGGTCAGATGGTTGCATTTGGGTGAGTATTGCTACAATACCACCTACCACATGACCGTTAGGATGACTCCATTCATGGCACTATATGGTTATTAAGCCCCAAACTTCATGGATTCACTCTATGGGGACAACAAAGTTCCTAGAGAAAAGGATTTGTTGTTGGAGAGTCAGGATATCTTGAGGGCAATGAAGGAGAACATCTAGCAAACGCAAAACTAGTAAAGGTTATATGCTGATCAGCACAAGGTTGAGCACAACTTTGAGGTTGGTGATATGGTTCATTTGAAATTCCAACCCTATAGACAGTCTTCTCTAAAGAAGAGTGGTGCTAAGAAACTCAAGCCACAATTTTATGGTCCATTCTGAGTCACTCAACGTATCAGAGAGATGGTCTATGAGCTAGAGCCTTCAGGTAGCAGTAAGGTGCATAAAGTATTTCATGTTTTCAGACTCAAAAAGGCGAGGCCATAATGTAGTTCCATCAGTAGAGTCACCACCCCTGGATGAGGGGAAACCGATATTGGTTCCCAAGGCCATCATAGATACTAGAGAGAGCACTTCGGAGGAGGACAATTAGAGAATATCTAGTCAAATGGAAGAACTTGCCAGTTGAAGATATCACATGGGAGAGTGATTAAATCTTGCAACATCTAGAAATGAAATTGCTTGAGGACAAGCAATTTTGGGAAGGTCAGGCTGTAATGTCCCCTTTCTAGCACTTATAGTATGATGTTGTAATTAGCCTATTTTCTCATGGTCCTGTAGGCCAACCAAGACATTTAAGGGACTTTGAGGCCATTTGGCCTTAGGTAGTTTCAATCGCAGATCATTCTGAGGTGTCTAGGCACAATTTTGGACACTTACTACTTATAATAAGTCATTTGGGCATGATCAGGACCTTCAGTGATGATGACATATCTATGATAAATGCTTAACATTAACAGAAGAATTATAATATCATTGACATGATTTATTATGCATTGATAAAGTTAGTTTATAAAGTTATATATAAATATTTAACTTTATTAATGCTAGTCTATAGTTAAATGGGAAATATTTGAAGTCCCTTTATTTAATAATACATTGGAGACAAAATGTTTGGAGACTTAAGTTGAAAGGAAATTATTTTAAATGGCATGGGATATATTAAAGAAAAAGAAATTGCGATAAAATAGGGGAAAACCAATCACGAGAAAATAGAGGAAAAAATAAAATTCCGAAAAAATAGGAAAATGTAAAAAGTTATATTGTTTATCCCATATTGGCAAGGTGAGTGAATTAGCTCTTGTGAGAGCGTTATAAAAGAGATTCAAGAGCTCTCTTTCAGGAGGCTGGATTGAACACAAAATTTATATAATATTTGAGAAATTGTCTTCAAGGGTTTATGAGAAAAAAATCCCCCATGAATGCTAGTCTCTTTGCTATTGGAATCATTCTCAACAAACCGATTAAGAAGGAATCAAACTCAATAATAATATCACTGAGAAAACCAATCACTCCAGCATATCGATTAAGATAATAGACAGTTGAATTGATAATCATTCTCAATTGGGAGATAGTGATTGTTAACCGACTTAAGAAAGGACAAAATGATTAGATTAAGGAACTAACTGATTACATAATGAAAGAGGTCTAATTGATGTTAAGTTATTAGCAATAAGCAAACATAAACTAATATCTTAATGGAGGGATCTGATAATCATCAAAGATTACATGTATCTTGATGAAGAGATATGATGATTACACCAAGTGTTAAAAGGCATGGAGACCGCGATCATAGTGGAAGAATTATCGGTTCGTTATGAAGAGATGCATCTAATTATGAGAGGATCAATCTAGGAAAGACATGACTCATCAAAATCAAAGATTGCCACCCTTCACTCTGAGAGATATAAGAGTTACATCAAACTCGTCCAACACAATTGTCGATTTGGAATTTATCTCTTTTTTAGCCCTTGTGGATCTTCTCTATATTAAGCGATTACCTTTGGCATTGTTGGTTGCACACATTCAAAGATCAGATCAGAGACGGCACCTCTGTTGCAAGAAATATTAGATCATATCAGACATAGCAGCATTTCAAATTTGCATAAGCACAACAGCATATTAGATGCAGAAAATTATTGCTTTAGGCAATAAGAAGACTTGATTGCAAGGATTGAAAGATTACATTAGAAATAGAAATTGTATCGCTACAACTTATAAGTGATAATTTAGGATCAGACATTGCATGTTATAAGAGTGATAATAAGAGACAGCAATTTGTATCGCTATAAGCACTACTATTCATCTCAATTGCATAGTTATATTGCCATATAACAACATTGCAAGGATCATTGCACTAAGTGCAAGAACTAGCAATTTGCTTTAGCATATATATAATTGCATATATCAGAGATAGCAAGTGACGTTGATCATTGTTATTTCACACATTCATATTCATAATATCCATTGCATAGTTTAATTGCAAAATCAGATAGTGTAAACTTAAGGAATTCCAGTAAATGTCCCGATATTCCTAGTTATCCTTAAAGGTGACATTACATTCACCCATTGATAGAAGAAGCCAAGGCACATCAAAAATACTCATCAATTTTTTGCTAGTTCAACTCTGTGAATTGAGTTCATTTCCATAGCTAGGGTCATTTCTGCAAGCACAAATTTGAAAGAGTAGAGAACAATCAATTTACAAATTCCCAAGGCATTTGTCTTGACAATGCCCTAATTTTTTGCATATTGGAAAAGCTATTCCCAACATCTTCAATTCCTCCATCCAGATTCTAGCTAGGCATCATAGTTGATTTATTTAAAGTTTGTATTTATTTTTTCAGTCCCAGCTCTAAATCCTAGGCTTTTATCATTTTTTAATTAACTAGCCTTGGACATTTATATGAGGTGTTATTTTCCGTTGAATTATTTTGTGAATCTGACATTCCTACATGATCTAGGGTTTTGGACTTAGGGTTTATTAAATCTCTATAAGGGTTTTGGAACTGTCTTGCCTGACTACATATTTTTGGAACTACCTTTTCTGACTGCATATTTTAGTTTTTAGATCTCATTAGGGTTTGGATTTTCCTTTTCCTTGAGCTTCACAGCTAAACGTTCTCTAGGGTTTTCCCTTTTATTATTTTTTATTTTAGTCTCTAAGGTTTTATTTTGTGATTTATTTAAACATCTGTTTGGTTGCTGATTTTTCTGATTTTGTGTCAGATCTTACTTTCCTTCTTATATCATTTGTCCTCTAGTGTTTTGTTAGTTATCTACATGCCAAGGTCTCATCCATATTCACTTTCCCTTATAAAGAAGCCCTTGATAAAATCCTAAAATGGTTCAATATGTTATGTCATTCTTGATGGTGTTAACATCAGTACAACTGTTCATACTACCAGTATTCAACTTGAGATTAAGAATTTTGATAATAAGAAAAATTAGGAACAGCTGAATTTTGCACGAGCTTTCTAGTTTGGAACAATGTTGGTAGTTCAACACATTTGATTAAGGCCCTTCATGAGATTAATAAGCCATTTGATTTAGAGTGACTTCAAGGCATTTGTACTAATGTTACCTCTTCGAGTTCTTTGAATAGTGGATCTTCCTGCCTCCATCCTACCCAAGCTCCCTTTTTCACTACCTCCTAATTTTGTTGCTTGATTTGCTATGCTTCTTTCACACCTCCTCCTTGGATACCATTATTATGCCTACTTCATGTCTTTAGTTTTATGCATCCACTCCTCATCCATCACCTCCTATCAATGTCTCACCTACTTTCCATGCTATCCTTACCAGTCCCATGACAACCCATCTTCCTACTATTCCCTCTGCCACTTCCACTTCCATCATTAGTTTCATGTTTTCATACCCCATTGTCAGTGCTATTGCTACTTCCACCCTTGACAAACGACATTCTAGTTCCCCTACTACGGCCATGTCGATACTCAATCATCCTTTCTCCCCTCAGCTTACCCATACCTCACCTTTTGTGTCTCATGTTCCAACTACCACCATTCCTAATTTTAACTTGGATCCAGTTATTCAAAAGCTATACCGGGTGAAGCATAAGGTAGACACACCTCATGATCAAGATAAATATGAGTATGTTGAGTTTAAAATACAATACATACAATTCAGATTGTTACTTATCTTTTCCCTAGTGGCTTTGTAGAACCTCACTTTGAAATGTACAATGATAAAGGTGATGCTAATACATGTTTGAGATCTTCCACTGCTGCATGTTTGAAATTTGTAAGAAGATAAGGTATTGGCTTAAGTTATTTCCACATACTTTGAAGGAATCAAGTGGTCACATGGATCTATTCCTTCTTTTTTGAAGTAAGTCAAAGCATTTCAAAGTTACCAACTTAAAGACACATATCACAGATTTATTTGACTGTGCCCAAGGATATAATGAGTGTATACATGATTATCTGTTAGACTTACATCCTTATGTGCTTAGTTACACAATCAGCCTCATGACAATGAGTTGCAACATATTTTTATTTTACTGAGGAATTATTATTACCCATTAGAGATAACATATATGCAAATAGTTCTGATTCTTTATAGATATATTTACTCATGTGAAAAATGTTGAATCGAATTTGACTATCAGTAATGCTCTCAATTGTTCATTCATCTTCTCATGGTTTTTCCACATTCTTCTTTCACAAGTTCCAAAAGTCCGATAAGTTTTCAAGGAGTAAAGATCATAGCGACAAATAGGACAATAACTGCCATGTTACTAATCCTTTATGATTCTTATCATGCTGACATTTTATAAGTCCATGTTATCATCCTCATATCTTGAAAATTATATTTGTGCTTACATATTTTTTATCTAGCATACATGGCTATCATTATCTTGTTATTTTACTTCATTGGGTGGCACCTTGCTTTTCCTTATTAGTATGTTTTCAATATCACATCTTACTTGTGTTCTTAGTCTTACATGCTTATCACATGACAGAATATTTTGTACTTTTACATTTTTCCTCCTTACCTCCAATTCCCTACATCATTTGCATGCAACCATTTGGAGGGGAGGCATATATATCACTAACGTTTCTTTTGTGAGTTAGGTCTTACAATGATATTCTCGTAATCATTTCCATGTGCAAGGGACCTTTATCACTCTTTTTGCATGGTCACAATTCTTTCAAATTCCCACTCAGTCAGAATCCTACCACACTTCCCCTAGAAAAATCTCAAGCAAGTTGTAGTTAATGCCTATTTCAAATATGTGATGCCACTCATCACAGGCTTTTTCAGGTTTGTAGGTTTCCGATGGATCACTCATTATGAGGAGAGTACAAGAATGGTAATGAATATTCATATCCTTTTAGTGTTTGAAATATTTACTTTCAATGTTGACTACTTGTTCTACTTTGACACGCATCCTCATAGTAATTTGCATGCATATCAAAGTTGGGGTAAAATTTAATGGGGAAAATCAATGCCCATTTTGGCCCCACTCCAAATAAATTATCCTTTAGACATTACCATGTCTATCAGTGGCATATTCTTGTGTTAAATATGGCTCACAGACTTATTCTAGCCTATCCCCGTCATCCCTCATCCGAAGAACCAATTTTGATACCTGAATCTACCCTTAGTGACCCTAGTTCAGATCCATTGATGGATAATTGACTTCTATGTGCATGGATCTGAACCTCCAATCTCAAAATTCAAATTCAAATTTGTTGACTTCTTCCTATTATCCATTGTGAGTTGGCCTAGTGCACATCTATGTGGGTTTGTTATATTCAACAGCATGCCCTAATTCATCATTATTATCACAAAAAAACTAGATCTAGGTGTGTCCGTAACATATCCATAGAAAGCGTGACTGGGGCATCAGTTTCGTATCACTAGCTTTCATCATCATCCTAGGCATACTCATTGTCTCAAATAATTATTAATTGTCGTACTAAAGGATTATAAATCCTTTCCTAGCAAGTTCCCAAACAATGTCTCTCAAAACCACCCCAATTTAGATACAGGCAGAGCAAGTTGAGGAGCATTGCAGTGGTCATGAATTCTCTGTCAATTCAATCCTACAAGTCAAGTTCATGTTCATACACCAAGATCATTCCTGCAAGTTGAAAGAGTTTCATAGGCACAAATTTGAAACAGAGTGAAGTACAATCAGTTTACAAATTCTGAGCATTTTTCTTTGCAAGGCCCTATTTTCTGCATATTGTTAAATCTATTCATGAACCCTTCAGCAGTAATATTCCTTTATCTAGATTCCACCAAAGTATTTAATTTAGTTAAATTAAATTCTATAATTTCAGTTTTGCATTTATTGTTCCAGTCCTAACCCTAAATCATAGGCTTTTATTATTGTTTAATTAACTTACCTACGATATCTACGTGAGGTGTTATTTTCCCCTACAACAAACTAGTTATACAAAACTAAGATTAGCGTGCATGATTTGTCTCTTTTAATAGATATACTAAAGCTTGTTTCTTTTAAAGCAAGTTTTTCTTTTATATAGAAAGCCCAGAAAATCAAGCAAAGGAGTTCAGCAACCAGCTACTTCTAGGAACAAAATCATAAACAATAAGGGCAAATCCATTATAGAGCATGAATTTCAAACTTCCTAAAACCACAGATGAAGTCTTAAAGAGGTATTTTGAGAGATGAATTCTTAAAGTAGAAAAGCAAATAAAATATATATAGGCTACAGGTATATGCTAGAGATATATGGTCCCTATTATTCTTGGTATCCAATGTGTGCATTCATTAATAATCATATTCACCACATTTCATTTGATTCCTCATAGATAAGTTCCTTACTGTCAACATAGTACTCGTTGAATAAATATTACAATACCTTTCCTTCTTGAATAAGTTCTTGAAATGCTTTGAGTTGTTCAATAAATGGTATGCTTTCCCTCCATTTCGAAGGATCATATAAGAACTCGCCAAAGAGTGGCACATAACGATCAGGCCTGAATAATTACAAGAGTTAATGGCCTGTAAAAGAATTAAATTTGTTGTATCATTATTTAGTAAGATGCTGAACAAATAACAAAGAATAAGTTGCAGCTAAAACATGAAATAACCATCAGGGAAACTCACATCTTATTTTAAATCTGTATATCAACAAAGAATATATTAGGTGTTAGATAACTATACGTGAAAAATGCAACACCATGAATTTGCCGAAGTATGGTACTCAGATCAGGTGATAATATCCAAAAATTAATCATTTGAAAATACAATACTCAACAAATCTTGAGAAACAAAAAAAAAGATGTGTGTATCCAGATAGAGATTTTACATAGAGCTATATGTGTTCTAACAGAAGGGATAGCAAGCAGGTGGTCTTAACAGAAACTTCTTGGTGCTCAAGGAAAATGATTATAAACTATATAAGAAACCAATATTACAGTAAAGGGGGGCCAATGTAGAAATGCTAGGGAATACAGAAAGGAGGGAAAGGAGGGAGACATACTCCATCCAATTATGCTCAGGTTTATATTATATTTATAATTTTCTTCATAAACTGAAGAAAAAAAGAGAGAGAATGAATTAGAGATGCATGCCCTTCTCCCCTAAAGTAGAAGGGAAGTAATGCATTGCTAAGGCCTTAACTTTGCATTATCAATCTTCTTATGAAATATATTATACTTAGGTGTTTGCAACATATCATTTACTGGAATTTTCACAGCAAAGTCAAGTAGCAACAATAGATACAAAAGGGGGAAACCGGAAAAGAAATATGTGAATACATGTTGAGTGTATCCATGATTATCGTCAATAAAAGCATTCAAGAATATTTTTTGTTAATTCTTTGATTGATTAAATTAATGGGAAAATTAATCATTGAAGATCATTTTAGAAGAATAGTGTGAAAACTTATAAATTTGAAAGATGGCATGACAAACCAATGGATCTGTAGCAAGTCTATGTAATCTGTGCCAAGACGACTCAAACTCTTCTCCACGCTTTCTTTGATGTTAGCAGCATCAACCCGTAGTGTTGTTGCATTCTCACGGACATAGGTTAATTGCTTTGAAAAGCCACTCACTTTTGTTGCCAAAATTACCTAAAGCCCAACTCATAATATATAAACCAATGTTAGTTTTTTTTACATTTTTATAAGCATCATGACATTATCTGTATGTTATTAAATACACAAAGAAAAGAAATCCCTCTTAAGCCTATGCTTTGATATGCAAAGTTCTTTCCTTGGCCTACACAAAGAAACACAACAATGCAAACCACCCAAGAAGAAACTTTAACATGCCTACCAAACAGTGAAATTGAGATCATAAAATTAAAACATTTAATGTAATCACAAGTCAAAACTTATTAGCCAAGTTTGTTGTTTTCACGTTAATAAAAAACATAACATTATGTCGATGTTGATGAATCCTTGACCAAAGGAAAAACATATCTTAAGCCTACAATTATATTTATAGTATTTTGTTGGCCTACATAAAGAAACATACATAATAATGTAAATAATCCAAGGACATTTAAAATATAACTATAACATGCCTATGAACTAGAAAAATTGAGATCACTAAATATAGCATTTGAACTAATAATGTACTTAAAAGTTAAAACAACCTGCAAAAGAAAACTACTAATTGTTGAGAGAAATGCCACAACTTAGTTAAGATGAAGTCATAGAAGTAAAATCTTTTGAAAACAATTAAATTACTTTGCACATATGATCCAGCAAAATCGGAATACAAAATTTAAATTAATTTTTCACAGCCAAAAAACAAGCAAAAAATATATGAGCTAAGATGAAGAAATAAGTAAAAAATTAATCTAGCCACTTTGCACCTATAAACCAACAAAACTGACTGCCAATTTATACAAGTTTCGATCTAATCATGTATTGTAAAACTGTTAGCATATTAATTTGCATCTTTAAATGTGACATAAAATAGAAAAATGTGCACTAGGATTAGAGTTTCCTATGAAATATCTGTACAATGTTTCCTAGAGCGATTCACAATCATATCATATAAAATTAAATGTTCGTACTTTTTTATTCACCTCCAGCAAAAGGTTGAAATGCACTTGAACATTAAACAAAATATTTTTATGTTTTTGGGCAAAGAAAACTCAGCAAATGCATGCTTCCATTGCTCAACTAAAAGCAAAGACTAAACAATCCAATTAAACATAAAGTTTGAAGAATTTTGTATGCAAAGACAGATCTTCTGATAAATTATATGAGATTGGTACAAGCCCCAATACTCAACACTTGAACAAACTTGCAATGCAGAGCCTATAAAGTTACTAAAATTAATTCAATCTCTCTCAACACACATAACAAAACATTTCAATAATAATTTAAAAGCAAGATGGCAATAAATTCTATTGAATTAGTAAAACAATCTGGATTAACAATAACACTAAAAAAAAATTCGACAGCAAGTAGGTGAGAGAATTACACCCAGAAGTGAGAGAAACACCATTAGAAATCTACGTCCAAATAGCACTTATTTGTAATAGTTACAAAGCTGCTGCATGAACATAACTAAGACATTTATTGTTACTCTCTAACTAAAAACTTGATTGCATGTAATGCAATAGTTAATACAAGATCCTTTTCATTAAACTTATGTGGTATATACTAAACTATTGTTACAAATCAACATAGGTACATTGCAAAAAATGACATCTATTTGAGATGCTAGGGAAATTTAAGAAAATGTAAGAGAAACAACAAAAAATTTCACTTCATAGTTTTGTCCTTGAATCAATTGAAAAAAACAATAGCCCGTTTGCAGATAATGAAATATACAATGAGAAATGCATTATAGGAAAATATAGGTCTTGAATTCAGTTTTTACTGAATAAATATTTAAAATTAAAAAGTTACCAGAAACTATATATGCACTAGATATCAGATTTAATGATTTATGTCCAGGAAACTAAGAATATATCAGTGTTCCTTGAGGAAGCATCCCCCGAAAAAAAAATTGCATCCCCTATAGGGAGATGTTTCCGAGACGTGGGGACTTGGAGAAAATGTCCACCCACATAATCACTACCTTTACCACCTGTGCCAGGGATTCCCACAAATCACTTGCTATATGGCACATGCCATTACATACTAATTGCAATCTTTAACTTCAGAAAATTAGTTCGCCTTCATTGAGCACTTTTAGAGATGTTATAATGTAGATTTATCCTTGAAGATTTCAATTCACCTCAATTTGTATATCAGTTGTTGGCATCAAGAGATGGTAACCGGTAAGCCTACTACCGGTACATGGCAATTAAGTATTGTCATTGATTGGCAAAAGAGAAAAGAGAGGAGATGTTTTGTCATCTCAATCTAAGGTCCAAAGATCTAAGGAGATCTGTATGTAAAGAGGTTGGTTTGGCAACCGGTGACACTATGCAAGGAAGAAAAGACTACATCTGCTCATCAAGAGCAACCGGTCACTAAGCAAAGTGCATCTGCAACCGAGTAAACGATACAGCCAAGGGCAGTGATACAACCGGTGTCAACAACACAACTGAGGAAAAGGGTGCAACCAGTAAGTAAAGAAAGGAAAAGTGACAAGTCAAAGTTCTTACCTATACACAACATGAGGATCTCAACCGATCAAGTGAAGACTTCGGTATGATACGATGAACCGGGGAAGTCATAGTCAACTATCTGTTTGAACCAACTCTTTGACCGGGATTTATTGCACTAAATCCGGATGACTTTGAGTTATCATGGTGATCGGTTCAAGGCGCGTTTAAAAGTTTTAAAGCCGAAGTTTGTGGCTTTAAAACAAGGAGTTATCTCTTGAGAAGGAAAGGTGCTTCACATGCATCTATCGTTTTTCCACCAAAGCAGATAAAGGAAGAGCATGCATCGGATGTTTCCTCAGTGAACTAATACCACCGAGTGATGTATCCGAAAGGGATCTGTAATTAGGTCAAGCATGAGAGGCGCAATTAGGGCAAGAACTCAATATATTCTTCTGCTTGTTGAGAAGAGTTTGCCTTCATTCTGCCGAAGAAAAGAGTAAACCTGTACGTTGAAGAAGCTAGGGTAAACAGAAAATAGAAGAAGATAGAGAAGAGTGTGCAGAGAAGCACAACAGTAAAGGAGAACACACCTGCGGCGACCAATGATGTTTCTCAGCTAAGCATAATAGAGATCTTATCAGGCTAAGCAAAGCCATTTGTAAAAGGTCAATCCCTCTATTGTTTTCTAACAACTACAATAGTTAAATACCAGCATTTGGGTGGACTCTAACAGGTCCCTTGTATCAAATCCCTTAATCGGGTGACATTTTGAAAGGTGTTCTAGGTCCTCTAACCAGGCAGGCACTAACCGGCCTTATTGTAACAAATCCCTTAATCGGGTCACATCTAATAGTGCGTTGTAATCCTCTAACAAGGAAGGCTCCTAACGGGACACACTTCAGAAGAGTGCAGAATTTGTGAGGTCTCCTCACACCATGGTTTTCACCCAAATTGGGTTTCCACGTGATAAATCTGATGTCACTTTGTGATTGATTGCTTGACATTATTTTATGCTTGAATCTGTTTAGCTTATAGTTAAGTATACTTCATCAGATTTATTCAAAGAAGTTTTATAGGTGTTGATTCACCCCTCCCCTCTCAGCACCGGTTGGGACTGTCAATTGGTATCAGAGCTCTTGATTTATTTTCTTTACCGCTTAACCGCATAAAAAAAAAGTCAAGATGATGAGAAAGGAAGGACCAAATTTTTCAAAGGAAAACTTTACTCTGTGGTGCAGCAAAATGAAGTTGCACATGAAGACCACAGGAGATCAATACTAGACCCATGTTACCATTGATTACAGTGAACCCGCTAGCACCCTGACACCTGATGAACTGAAGATCAAAACTAAGCACACGGCTGCTATAGATATGATAGCCAGCACATTACCTGATCATGTCTATGCTGAGATTGAGCATCTAGACTCCACTCACAAGATGTGGGCTAAGTTGCAACTAGTATATGGAGGGGGCCCAAATGTTCAAAGAGCCAAGGTTGAAAGCCTCAGAGGAAAGTACGATGACATGAGGATGAATGGGGGAGAAGACATTGAACAATATAGCAACCGGATCAAAGAAATGATCAACTCCATCAAAAGTGCTGGAGGAAAGCTTAGTGAAGAGGAGGTGGTTAGCAAAATACTGAGAACGCTCAGACCTCAGTATGCCATCAAGATCTCTGCCATTCAAGAACTCAGATCGGTCACCAAAGATTAAGTCAGCCTAGACTCCCTAATCGGTAAGTTGACTGCATTTGAATTGAGTAATCTCGATAATAGCTTACCTATTCAGGAAGCAGCTTTTAAGTCTTCTGTCAACATCTCTTCCACCAAAAAGGGAAGAGAAACCGGTAACTGCTCTACCGGTAAGATTGGTAATCTTGTTGAGAATCTGCTCTCGAAAGTGATGGACCAAGATGAGTTTGAAGCACTCGTCGCTAGGAGATTCCCCAGAGGGAAAGGGGAGTACAAAGGAAAGCTTCCTCTGAAATGCTTCTCTTGCAACAAGATAGGACATATTGCTGCAAGATGTCATGATAATAATAATAAAGATGAGAGAGACCGGTTCAAGAGCAAAGCAAAGGAGTGCTATCTTGCAGAGGACGGAGTCAGAGACAATGAATCTGAAGACTCTGAGGATCCATAAATAGCATTTGTTGCAATAAAAGAGGAGAGCCCAGTGGTAAGTCAAATGGCACTTATCTCAAGATCTCATCACCATGATAATTGGATCATTGACAGCAGATGCACTCATCACATGGCCGATAATAAGAACAAATTTATCATCTTGGAGCTCAATGACAGCAGATCAATAACCTTTGGAAATAATGCTCCCTATGCCATCAAAGGGAAAGGTTCTATTACACTCGGCAATGATGTTGTCTGTGAAGATGTGTACTGGGTTGAAGGACTCAAGTACAATTTAACGAGTGTTGCATAACTGAACAACAAAGGATACCTATTGGAATTCGGACAAGGTTCCTGTGTAGTCAAGAACCAATCCGAAGCTCATGTTGCAACCGGTAGACAGAGAAAAGGGAATTTGTTCTACTTAGATTCAATGAAAGGAGCCTGTCTTATAGCTTCAATCAAAGGAGAATCAAGAAAAATCTATCTTATATCTAAAGAAGACAATAGCTGGTTATGGCACAAAAGACTTTGCCACATAAAATTTGACAGTATTGTCAAAATGAGCAAAAAGAAATCAGTTAGAGGACTTCCTCACATTACAAAACCCAACAAAGGTGTTTGTAAAGATTGTCAGTTAGGAAAACTGACAAGAACAAGGTTCAACAGTAAATCCTTCTCTGCTGAAAATGTTCTAGATCTTGTGCATACAGATTTGTGTGGACCAATGAGAACAAAGACCTACTACGGAGACCGGTACTTCATGCTCTTTGTAGATGACTTCTCTAGAATGATGTGGACTCTCTTTCTCAGAGAGAAATCAAAGACATTTCACATGTTCAAAATCTACAAGGCTAGAGTAGAGAAAGAGACCGGTAAAAGCTTGAAGTGTCTGAGATCAGACAGAGGAGGTGAATACACTTCTCAAGAGTTCACTCACTACTGTGAGGAACATGGCATAAAGAGGCAGCTATCTACACCAAGGACTCCTCAGCAAAATGGAGTAGCAAAAAGAAGAAACAGGACGTTGATTGACTGTGCAAGAACCCTATTGATTCAGAAGGATCTTCCTCATCACTTCTGGAGAGAAGCTATCAGCACTGCTGTCTACACACTGAACCAAGTTCAAGTCAAGAAAGGAACCGGTAAGACCCCCTATGAACTATGGTTCAATCATACTCCTAGTGTAGGTTACTTCAGAATCTTTGGTAGTAAGTGTTACATCAAAAGAGATATGTACTCTGGGAAGTTTGATCCCAAGAGTGATGAAGGAACATTTTTGGGTTACTCTACCAAAAGCAAAGACTACCGGTGTCTGAACAAGAGAACGGGAAAAATAATTGAAAGCATCAATGTAAAAGTTGATGAATATTCAGAACCGATTAAAAAGACCGGTCATAATGAATATGACAGTCTGGAAGGCCAAAATGAAGGGAATGTTTTTGAGTTCAATAAAGTAACATCCGAAGATAAAAGAGAACATATGAACAGACATCTAGAGCGGGAGACTATGCCTGAAGCTGACAGGCCAACACAAGATAGTGAACAAGAAGTTGTTCATGACCATGATGAAGAAATTGCTCAACCGGAAGAACCTGACCGGGAACAGAGACCGGTTCTTCCAAGGTATGTCACATATCACTCCACTGATAATATAATTGGTGACAAACATGCAAATGTCTTGACCAGGAAAAAGGCCAAAGAAAATATTTGATTGTGCCTAGACCACAGGACAAGAATGTCATTGGGACAAAGTGGGTCTACAAGAACAAGTTGAATGAAGAAGGGAAAGTCATAAGAAATAAAGCAAGACTGGTCTGCAAAGGGTATGCTCAGGAAGCTGGACTGGACTATGGAGAAACCTTTGCACCTGTGGCCAGATTGGAAGGAGTGAGAATTCTTCTTGCCTATGCTACTCACAAAAAATTCAAAGTATACCAAATGGATGTCAAGTCTGCATTTCTAAATGGAATACTAGAGGAGGAAGTTTACATTGAACAACCAGAGGGCTTCACATCTACACAAAAAGATGGTATGGTCTGTAAACTGAAAAAGGCTCTCTATGGGCTAAAGCAAGCTCCAAGAGCTTGGTATGAGAGGCTGCACTCATACCTCCTGACCATAGGATTCACAAGAACCGGGGACAACAGCAATATGTATCTCAAACCGAAAAAGATGGGAATCTGATTGCATAAATCTTTGTGGATGACATCATCTTTAGAGATGACAAGATGAGCAAAGCCTTTGCTGAAGAAATGAAGCAAGAATTTGAGATGTCTATGATAGGAGCCATAAAATTCTTCATTCGACTACAGGTCCATCAGCTAAAAGAAGGTATTTTTATCTCTCAGTCCAAATATATAAAAGAAATTCTTAAGACTTTTGGACTTGAAGAATCCAAACCGGTTGGTACACCGATGATAACTAAACTCAAGTTATCAAAGGAAGATGATGCAAAAGAAGTGAATGAAACAAAGTATCAGTCCATGATAGGGAAATTACAGTATGCAGTACACAGTAGACTGGACATTGCACATGTTGTTGGCATAGTTGCAAGATTCTCTACAAACCCCAAAGAGACACATCTGATAGCAGTAAAGAGAATTTTCAGATACCTAAAGGGTACTGAGGAGTATGGCTTGTGGTTTCCTCACAAGGGAGGCTTCCAAGTAAAGGTTTACACCGATGCAGACTGGGCTGGCAACATTGATGATAGAAAGAGCACAAGTGGTGGTGCATTCTTTCTCAGTGGGAGGATTGTGTCTTGGACAAGTAAGAAACAGAACTACATTTCACAGTCAACTGCAGAAGCTGAATATGTTGTTGCTGCAATCAATTGCACGCAGGTGATCCGGATCAAACAACTACTGGAAGGAATCCAGGAACAAATACCTGAACCGATTGAAATCTATTGTGATGGCACCAATGCAATAAACATATCCAAAAACCCTGTCATGCACTCCAAGACAAAGCACATTGCCATCAAGTATCATTACTTGAGACAGCTAGTACAAGACAAAGAGGTAAGATTGGAGTACATTCCCACAAAAGAACAGATTGCAGATATCTTCACAAAACCACTACCAAAGAGTACTTTTGAGTACCTCAGAGGTAAACTAGGGGTGATACCCCTTCCTGATCATCAGTAAACTAGCAAAGGTGATCATCAATTCATTATGCTTCAACAGAGGGTTTCACCTCATCTTTCATGGACTAATGAAAAGGACTGTTGCTCGAAGGGGGAGCAGATTTCATTAAGGTAGTCTTTCTGACTAGCCTTTGGCATTATTGTCAAAAAGGGGGAGAGTTTGGCAATAGCAATGAACCGGCAGTGGCAGTAGCAGTAATTCAGAGGTACAAGCACATAGGACAGGTGACATGTTTGCCCATTAAGGTTTTGCCATCAATACCAAAGGGGGAGATTGTTGGCATCAAGAGATGGTAACCGCTAAGCCTGCTACCGGTACATGGCAATTAAGTATTGTCATTGATTGGCAAAAGAGAAAAGAGAAAGGAGATGTTTTGTCATCTCAATCTAAGGTCCAAAGATCTAAGGAGATCTGTATGTAAAGAGGCTAGTTTGGCAACCGGTGGCAACCGATGACACTATGCAAGGAAGAAAAGACTACATCTGCTCATCAAGAGAAACCGGTCACTAAGCAAAGTGCATCTGCAACCGAGTAAAGGATACAGCCAAGGACAGTGATACAACCGGTGTCAACAACGCAACCGAGGAAAAGGGTGCAACCGGTAAGTAAAGAAAGGAAAAGTGACAAGTCAAAGTTCTTACCTGTTCACAACATGAGGATCTCAACCGATCAAGTGAAGACTTCGGTATGATACGATGAACCGGGGAAGTCATAGTCAACTATCTGTTTGAACCAACTCTTTGACCGGGATTTATTGCACTAAATCCGGATGACTTTGAGTTATCATGGTGATCGGTTCAAGGCACGTTTAAAGGTTTTAAAGCTGAAGTTTGTGGCTTTAAAACAAGGAGTTATCTCTTGAGAAAGAAAGGTGCTTCACACACATCTATTGTTTTTCCTCCAAAGCAGATAAAGGAAGAGCATGCATCGGATGTTTCCTCAGTGAACTAATACTCCACCGAGTGATGTATCCGAAAGGGATCTGTAATTAGGTCAAGCATGAGAGGTGCAGTTAGGGCAAGAACTCTATATATTCTTCTACCTATTGAGAATAGAGTTTGCCTTCATTCTGCCAAAGAAAAGAGTGAACCTGTACGTTGAAGAAGCTAGGGTAAACAGAAAATAGAAGAAGATAGAGAAGAGTGTGTAGAGAAGCACAACAGTAAAGGAGAACACACCTGCGGCGACTGGTGATGCTTCTCAACTGAGCATAATAGAGATCTTATCAGGCTAAGCAAAGCCATTTGTAAAAGGTCAATCCCTCTATTGTTTTCTAACAACTACAATAGTTAAATTCCAGCATTTGGGTGGACTCTAACAGGTCCCTTGTATCAAATCCCTTAACCGGGTGACATCTTGAAAGGTGTTCTAAGTCCTCTAACCAGGCAGGCACTAACTGGCCTTATTGTAACAAATCCCTTAACCGGGTCGCATCTAATAGTGCATTGTAATCCTCTAATAGGGAAGGCTCCTAACACGGCGCACTTCAAAAGAGTGCAGAATTTGTGAGGTCTCCTCACACTGTGGTTTTCACCCAAATTGGGTTTCCACGTGATAAATCTAGTGTCACTGTGTAATTGATTGCTTGATGTTATTTTATGCTTGAATCTGTTTAGCTTACAGTTAAGTATACTTCATTAGATTTATTCAAAGAAGTTTTATAGGTGCTGATTCACCCCTCCCCTCTCAGCACCGGTTGGGACTGTCAATCAGTGCCACCCCCTCCACTAATTTTATGTCACTAACCCCCCACTGTCCCCTTTTCGTCCCCCAATTTAGGCCCTTGGTGCCCCCGTCTTCGAAACCCGTCCCTACGCCTCTCTATCAGGAAACTCTGTGGAACTATGGAAAAAAAATTATTTGTACTTCAATTTATGTGTTACAAGAAAATGTAGTTCAATAAAAGATAGTAAAAATATATTTATAGTGAAAACTAATCAAACATGACAGAAATAATAATTTTCTAAAACTTAGAAAGATTATAAATTGACTTTACATACAAAATACTAGAAATATTTGTTTACACCATCCTTAATTAAACTCATAATAGTTTGTTAACTATAATGAACATGATGAAAGCTCAAAAACTTGATTTCAGTTGGTCCCAAATGCTAAAGAGTGGAGCACACTATTGTGCTATCACCCAATGGGAATACTTGTTGTATGCACTTTTAGCTATAGCTCTTCCCAAGGGAAGAGACATTGTTTAACACAAATGGACATCCTTAAGCATCCAATCCACCATTTGGTGCATCAATCCACCTTTCCAAACTCCTAAAGGTGCAACAAAACACTTGTATCAAACATCACTTAAACCTCGATATGTTCATCATGAAACATTATTGTGCTTGAAGGAAGATATCCTTGGCAAGGGGAGTAGAGGATGAATTTTTCTAGGTCCTTCATTGAGTTTATCGTATATGGGTACCTTATCAGATCTAGTTTTCAGACTCATTTCAAAGGTTTTCCTTTTCTATAAATACAACTTAGGGAGCGTTCGTGTAATCTTGTATACACATATTACTTAATTGTGCTTAAGTATCAAGTTATCCCTAAGTCGGAAACTTTAATTTTTGTTTTAAGATAATAGGAAATTTGAGGAAAAGGCATTTTATGCAAGGACGAGAAGGAAAAAAACACGTAACCTAGCTGATCAAAATCAAAGATTGTGCGACTTGGCCAATAGGATCAATTTAGGTTTAGCCCCAAAATCTATAAATTTGAGCTTTATAACTTACAGAAGATAAGAGAGAAGAGAGAAGAGGATAATGAAATATGAGTGAAGACATTAAGTAAAAATCAAGAACTACGTGGGAGGAGATTGAATATAGTAATATTATTATGCCAAAATCAAGTATGAAATACTCTTCAAGTTAGTTTTTAGCCTTTGAATTCAAAGTCATAGTTTATTGTTTGTGTTTTATAAGAACTCTTTGCAATAGATATAGCCCTAATTCTCTTTTAAAGCAATCTATAGGTGTATTCCCACTTATACTCACATAAAACCCTTGCTCAAAGAAAATATGATCATTAATAAATATGACTCACAAGTATTGTTAGTTTTATCCTTAGACTTCTATATTAAAACAATCAAGTTCTCAAGATCCATCTACTATTTTTTTTTTTCAAGATAGGAACAAATCTTTCAAGAGTAGCTATCCCAACAATGTTACAAGGAACCAAGTTCTCAACCAAATTGTCACTAAGAATATACCTATCCCTTCGAGAATCGCCTTAGGCACTTCACCAAGAACTTGATCTCACTCACTCACGAAGGAGGAAGCTTATATGCCAAACCTAGTTCAATGATATGTTTTTTCTTGTTAGCTCATATATTATCTATAACATCTTCACATTTTCTCTAACTCTTTGTGGATTTAATGAGCTGCCAAGGGAAAGAGATGATGTCCAACTCTTTGTCAACAATTTATACATTTTTCTTTATCACTAACCTTTTTCATTTCAGTCCTTTAATTGTTCATTGCATGTTTAGGAAAATTTGAATCATTTTTTCTAGGTTTTTCCTTTTTCCACAAGTACTTGGAGAGATTTCAGCTTAGTAGATAGACCCATCTCTATCCAAGGCTTGACCATAAATACATCATCAAATCGATGGGTGTGACATTGAACAAACTATAACCAAAAAGTTAAAAACCCATCAAATTGAGACAAACTAAAAAAGAGTATGATCTGTACATTGCCTAACATAAAGCATCATTTAGAAAACTTTATTGTCTAATACTAAATTAAAATAATAAAATTATTTTAAACCACTAGAGACTTGCAACAGAGCGACCCACTTCCCCCTTCTTATTCATAATAGTGGCAAAGGTACTACGACGAAGCATATGCAATCTCAAGGAAGAAGGAAAATGGTTGGTATGAAAGTTTCACTAGGAATTGAGGTTGTAACTCACCAAAAATTTGTTGATGACAACATGCTATTTAGGAAAGTGTGCTGACGAGAGGGGAGGGTGGTTTGTACCCTTTTGGACTCTTATTGTAGTGCATCAAGCCAAAATATCAATTGGAGGAAGTCAGGTGTTCTTTCTCAACACCCAACCGAGCTTACAAAAAGATATTGCTAGGATTCTAGAACTGGATGTTGCCAACTTTCCTAGAAGTTTCCTTGAAATGCCCCTGTTTGCAAGGGTCAATGCAAAATGCTACTGGGAGACCTTAATCAACAACTACAAGAACAAAATGGAAACATGGAAAGGGAAGTGCTTTCCTCTACAGGAAAAATTGTAATGTTGAAACTTGAAATCAATTCTCTCTACAATCCCCATCTACTCCATGTCTTGTATGAAGATCCCTAAAACTATGGAGGACATCCTCATTTAGATTATGAGAAGGATTTTTTGGAGAAGAGTGGCAAAACAGAAAAATTCCCCCTCATCTCTTGGGAAAAGATATGCTCTCCAAAGGAGGTTGGTGAGACTAGGATATGACAATTGGCTATCATGAACCTAGCTATAGGGGCAAAGCTAGTCTGGAATCTTTACAGTACTCGTGCGAGGAAAAAAGTGGGTTGAAATTCTTAGAGAAAGAGTATTTGGTCTCAAACCTTCCAATGAGAATCCTCACCATCAGAGATCCACCACGGGGATCAATGATATGGAATTTTATATTGGGATGCACTGACAACATAAAAAACATGTCACTTGAGAAATTAGAGATGGGCGAAGTGCCTCTTCTTGGGATGATTCATGGGAGGGCATGAGTAGCTTGCAAACAACCCAAACTTGGTCACTCTTAAAACTCAAACTAGTTGAGTAGGGGGAGCAGAGTTAGAAATTATGGGGAGATAATAGAAATCGATGGCCAACTCCAATGGAAATTGCGGTCATTACAAACCATCAACGCCCCAAATAACCAAAGGAGGAACTACAGAAGATCCTATTCAATAGAGCTCTCATTCCCTCAACCAAAGACACTATTAGATGTAGTTCAAAAGTCAAGAGAGCATAGAGTACAAGATCAAGGAAGCAGTAATGGGGAAATAAAACTAGTCAACTCATCTTTTTTGGAACAAGCAATGTTTCTCTAAGGCCGGAGTGTTTAGATGGATTGCCACAAAAAAGAAGACTCCAACAGTAGAAAGGTTATTTAAATTGGGAATTTGGGGTCTTGATAGATGCGTGCTATGCAAGGCAAGTGATGAAAATGTCGATCATCTACTTCTGATGTGTCCTTATTCCAAAAATTGTTGGAAACACTTTATGTTGAAACTAAATCTTCAATGCCCAATTCCTCAAGACATCAAAGAAAGGATTGTAGCATGGCTAGCAATCAAAAAGAAAGCTTTATTATCAAGCCTATGGAATATCCTCCTAGCAACTATCATTTGGTAATTATAGAAAGAATGTAACCATTGGATCTTTCAAGGTAAAGAAATGAAGAAAGAAACACTAATCGGGAAGATAGAGAAATTGATTATAGAATTGGTTAATAGCATTGCTAGAAACTACAACCTTGATAAGAACACCTTCATGAACCAGGACAATGAGATGACCAAATCCTTCACTGGCCTAAAGACACCCCTCGTTAATGGGTTTAAAAAGGTTGATTTTTCCTCCAACCCATGAGATTGAGTAAAGTGGAAGGAACTTGAGAGAGGGTGGGTGAAGATAAATTTTGACGGAGCTTCAAGAGGCAACCCCAGCCCAAGCAAAGCAGGGTGTGTGACGAGATCACAATGACAGAATTCTTAGTAAAAAGTCAAAACATTTGGGAGAAATAATGAATAATACAATTGAATTGAAAGCTGCCTTAATGGGGATCAGGTGTGCTCTCAATCTGAAGGCAGAATGTTTGCATCTTGAAGGTGACTCTAACAGAAATGAATGCTATCCCACAAAATTTGACCCCTAAATGGTGAGGGGCAAACAAAAAGTATTGAAGTAGGGGAGGGGGGAGTGAATTAGTATTTTAAACTTTTAAATGGATGAAACCACATAAACAAAGATATAGAATAGAGAGAGCAAACATCAACAAGGAGAACACCAAATTTCACATGGAAATCCCTTTGGGGTAAAATACCATGGCAGATCAATAGCTTTCAATTACTAAAATGAGCACCAACTCACTGAGAGCACCAACCCTTCTTAAAGCACCAACTTCATTAAGCTAAAGTGCCAACTTCCATTTTCACACAAACTCAAAAGTACACTGAAGCCTGAAACAATTCTTGACTAGTTCTCTTTAAAACATATCACTTGAATTACCAACTCAATATATGTATTGTCAAAGACTTATATGCACAAAAAACTTCAGTCGTTCCTGGGAAGTGATTAGGCCAAAATGAATAGCAATGCCCGATATATAAATTTTGTTTCCATGCTAATCCTTTCTTCAACTGCATAGCTCCTTCAATCCCATCTGACTTAAAAATCACACACCCAATAAAGACACCTACGCACCAATCCTTAGTTGCATAGCTTGTTAACGCCTTCATGCCATATCAATAATTCATTTCATTTGAAATTGGGATTTAAAAAAAGCATTATTCTATAAACCTAGTTTATCAATTATTCTCCATATCTCAAGAAAATTGGAGCAAAATAAAGTGAATTCAAAAACTTAAAATCAAAAGAATAAACATAACCCTACACTCCTCATAGGAACATGTACGCTACCCATTGAAAGAAGAGCCTTGGTAGGGCTTAAGAACATATAAACATAAGTTTGGTTGCGGAAGGCTTCCTACCATTGCCTAGCAATTGTGTTTAATGCATTTATGAAAAAAGGCTCGAGAATAAGACTTGAATAAACATTAGACAAAGGAGGGGACCAATGGTGATAAGACATTGACAGATTTCAACATTCTAAATCAAACAAAAACAAAAAGTACTAACAAACTTTCAAACAATTGAAAATTCAAAGACAAGTAAAGACTCTACTAGTACAAAAAAATCAGCCCCAAACTACAGAATCCTACCTATCTGCAAGAAGTAAATAATCTCAAAGAGAAACTCATGATTAAAAAACTAAGAAACAAACTCATATAAAACAGCACAATGACATCAGTAGATGGATCGCCCATAACACATTTACATATTACATTCTCAGGAAAGATAAATAGAAAAAAGGTGGCTGTTATGTCAAAGGAAAAGATTTTTTCTCCACTCAGTAAAGATGCTGTTATTCTTTTTTTTTTCGGTTATCCACTTAGTTTTGAGTTATTATATATCTGCACGTAATAATTCTGGTAACTCTGTATTGTGGTTTAATAATAGGTACAGTTGTTCTACCACTAAACTCTGATAACTGCATGCCCTACCAAGGACCCTTGAAGGTTTATAATTTGGTCTTCAACAATCTGGTGGCAATGATAAATTAAATTATATGGTCCCCATTCATACAAACGATTCACAATTGAACTTCAAAATGAAAAGCAATGCAATGTTCCAAACCTCCATGGTACAGATAAAGAAACCATGTGCAAATTAAAGAAGCATATATATGAGAAAAAAAAACTGTCTTGTTTACTATCCATGTTTAAGAAAAGCATAACTAGATACTAAGGTATAAAATGCAGACCTTATCACGAGGTTGAGATTTGAGCCATGTTCCAATAAATTGATCTGTCCTTCCTTGAGTTTTCCTGTCCATTGGAACTGGATACTGCAAAATTTAACAATTCTAATATCAGAATGTGTGATTGGGACTACAAACGAGAATAGATATTAATTATTTATTTATTTGCTCAAATATATAAAATATAATTATCAAGAAGTCCAAATGCATAATATAAACAAAGTATAATTGTTGATTAGTTGAACTAGGTTTCAAGTGTTGCTTCATCAGTCCAACTTCACAGTCTAGAAGATTGATCTCAGTTTTACTAAGCTCAAGCAAACTATGGCGTAGATGGGGTCCTCCATCATTAAACACTATTGCTTCTATTTTTTTGTTAGGGAAAAGGGTTAGAGATAAAAGTAAAATAAGAATGGAAAAGGGTGATAAGCGAAGATATTGAATTCTATTTAGTCTCGCTGAAAAAAAATTGAAGTACAAAGCATTCTATCCATTTATCAAACCATGTAAAGAAAGCACAACAAATCAGCATGTAAGAGGTTAGAACTTAACAATACAATACCATCCACAATTAAGATCATCTCGAAGAGTAGTAAATAACCACATAATCCTTTGTTGTTGGCTTCAAAAAAGAGCTAAACAAAGCATCAAAAGTACACATAAATGCAAATACAATATAACGCTAACACTAGACCTCTACTAGAGCTCCATTACAATATCCTCAACCAAAATATAATATTACTCTCAGATCTAGAAAATAGAATCACAGATATTACACAAAACTTCACCAAAAACCACCCAAACTAGTTAGCTAGTCTTGCATAGAAAGGGGCAAATTAAATAGAACTTTATAGAGCATCACTGAATAGGATTTTAATCACATTTGAAACTGATCTATTCAGCAGCGACATTAATATATTAAAACTCCAGTTCATAAGAAAAACCCACAAAAACTATTACAGTCAAATACCACAATGTCACTGTAACACCACAAACTGATATTGTTTGATTTTCAAATGGAAAATACATAGGCTATGATCTGATACAAGATTAATCACAACAGCCAACCCCTCAAAACACATATAGAATTACCACAACAATATTAATGAAGCCCTGAACACACACAATAGAAAATTGTTGAAACTGCTGAAATCTTGAAGCTTGAATGCAACCTCTGGATGGAATTGCTCTATGTGAACAATGGGATTTTGTCCATTATCCACCTGAAACTCATGGGTTTCCGTCCACAAGCCTCCAATCTCCAATAGGTTTCTATCCACTAAAGAATTTGAGCATGAACTTCATACAATGAGAAATTGAAAAGTAGAAATGGCATGAATATCCCATTTTCCCAAACATTCTTTGTATTTATCTTGTCCTTGGCCAATTTGGTGAGAATATCATTAATTAGAAATATTACAGATTTCCACTCCACTCTTACTTTCCAAATCTGCACTTGGTGGGAAAATCATTATTAGAAGTATTTTAATTTCCCACTCCACTCTTGCTTTCTATTTTTGTGCTTCGTGGAAAAATCATAAATTAGAAATTTTTCAATTTTCCCACTCTAAGAGTGGAGTGGGAAATTGAAATTAGAAATATTTCAAATTTCCTATTATGGCACATAATCCAACTCCCCACTATGTTTCCAAATATTTAATTTAATATTTGAATTTCCTTTTGATATTGACAGTATTTGGACATTCATGAATATCAAATTAATTATTCCCCTTAATCTTTTATAATTAACCCATAGAAGAATAAAATGGGTTACTATTGACCAGAAATCAATTTTTAACAAAAGGGGACATGACAAATCCTCCCTCCCAAAATAGCTTGCCCTCAAGCAATTACAAAGATATATCTCCAAAACCCTAGTGCCAAGATGATTTGTAATGATAAATTGTATGTCTATCCTCGACCTTGTACTTGTGAACTGTTGCATCTTCCTTCTCGCCATCCTGAAATTTCCCTGGAAAGTGTGCATGCTATATAAAGTAGTTTGACAATAATATTTCAGTTGTGACCACCTATTCCACATTACCCGTGGGCTTGTAGCATGCTTTGCATTTTCTTCAATCAACAACTTCCCTTTTTCAGTCTTTTCCAAAATCCTTTTCATCTTGGAGTTATGGAGATAATCCTTGTAGGAAACAACACTAATTGATCCAAACTTTACCTCCTCTAGAAGGATTTTGTATGCAACTTCAAGATTTGATATACAGCAGCAATAGTATAGCCAAGGAGCAGAAATAAACACCATATAATCGCAACACATACTCCTAACTCTAGATATTGACCTTCCAAATTATCTTGGGTCTCTAGCTAGTGATGCACTGTCTTTGAGAAAGTTGTTCCAGAGACTCCTCAAGCTTTCGATAATAGAAAAAGTTTGATTTTGCAACATGATGGGCTATGATGGCAACTTCCATACTAGACAATACATTGTTTGGAAACAAATCCTTCATTCATCTCTATATTGCTAAAATACTCATTGCAAAAATATTCATCAACTACCTCAACTTAGAAGATGGTGTCCTCATCTTCATGGGCTGATATATAAAAATAAACATTTGGAACCAGGGCAGCGAAGAGCATCACGTAACAACAACATTTACACCACCATTCCTCAAAATTTGAATTTGCAAGCAATAATTCATTTTGGTAGGAGATTGTGCACCTTCCATGTTCTTTCACATGCATAAACTGATCACCCAAAACACTCTCCAAAGAGATGTTGGCAAGTACGTCATTAGCATACCCTCTCATCTGAAAATAACTCCACTCTTTATCCACAAAACCCTTCCAAGACATTCTTAAATGTACATAAGAATTTCCATGGTGAACAGTTAGTAAAGAAACAACAATATTTGTGGTATGTTTATGTTGTAAATACTCCCAGGAAATCTTTTTTTGATTATAATTGATGTTTGATAGGAAATAGCAACAAAGGAGTCTATTACAAGATAATATCATTGCCACATACTTCTGTGACAAATTCAGAAATATCTGCTTACAAACTAGACCAAAATGCCAAAAAACAGAGTACTTTTCTCCTTGTATAGTCAAATCTTGGCAAGAGGTTTTCAAACTGAAAAGATATAGTTTTGAATGTCTGGAATGGATTAGAAGCATCAAAACCATACTAACATGTAGCACAAAACACTCCTAGATGAGATTTGTCTACAAAACCAAGTGCTTACTTTAATTGCATAATTTCTTTAATGCCTCCTTCAAAAGTAGAAATATACACAAGGAAAACTCCATCATGAAAATATACCATAACTAGTTCCAAACAATTGCATACCTTGATCTCAACCCATGAGTCATCTAGAATTTGAGTCTTCACAGAATTAGGAACGATGAATCCTCCATATATCACCACATTCCTTATAGAAAACTAAACTTCAACCACTATACTATGTTGGCATCAAGAGATGGTAACCGGTAAGCTTACTACCGGTACATGGCAATTAAGTATTGTCATTGATTGGCAAAAGAGGAAAGAGGAAAGAGGTGTTTGACATCTCAATCTAAGGTTTAAAGATCTAAGGAGAACATCAGTGATGGATCTGTATGTAAAGAGACTGGTTTGGCAACCGGTGACACTATGCAAGAAACAAAAGACTATATCTGCTCATCAAGAGAAACCGGTCACTAAGCCAAGTGCATCAGCAACCGAGGAACGGAACCGGTGTCGACAATGCAACCGAGGAAAGGGTGCAACCGGTAAGCAGAGGAAGGAAAGGTAAATAGGTCAAAGTTCTTACCTGTTTACAACATAAGGTTCTTAACCAATCAAGTGAAGACTTCGTTATGGTAAGATAAACCAGGGAAGTCATAGTCAACTATCTGTAAAAACAACTCCTTGACCGGGATTTACTGCACTAAATCCAGAAGATTTTGAATTAACATGATGATCGGTGCAAGGCACGTTTGAAGGTTTTAAAGCCGGAATTTGTGGCTTTAAAATGTTGAGTTATCTCTCTCTAAGAAAAGGTGATTGACACGCATCTATTGTTTTCTTCATAAAGTAGATAAAGCAAGAGCATGCATCGGATGTTTCCTCAGTGAACTAATACTCCATTAAGTGATGAATTCAAGGGAGATCTGTAATTAGTCGTGCACGAGAAGCGCAATTAGGGCAAGGACTCTATATATTCTTCTGCCTATTAAGAATATAGGTTGTCCTCATTCTGCCAAAGCAAGGAGTGAACCTATACGCTGAAGAAGCTAAAGTGAATAGAAAAGAGAAGAAAAGAGAGAAGAGTGTGCATAGAAGCACAACAGAAAAGGAGAACATATCAGCGGTGACCGGTGATGTTTCTCAATTGAGTATAACATAGATCTTATCAGGCTATGCAAAGCCATTTGTAAAAGGTCAAAACCTTCTATTGTTTTCTAATAATTACAATAGCTAAATCTTAGTATTTTGGATGGACTTTAACAGGTCCCTTGTACTAAATTCCTTAACAGGGTGACATCTTTTCAGATGTTCTAAGTCCTCTAATCAGCCAGGCACTAACCGGCCTTGTTGTATCAAATCCCTTAATCGGGTTGCATCTAACAGTGTGTTGTAATCCTTTAACAGGGAAGGCTCCTAACAAGGCGCACTTCAGAAGAGTGCAGAATTTGTGAGGTCTCCTCACACCGTGGTTTTCACCCGATTTGGGTTTCCACATGATAAATCTGGTGTCACTTTGTGATTGATTGCTTGATGCTACCTTTATGCTTGAATCTGTTTTGCTTACAATTATAAGTATACTTCATTAGATTTATTGAGAAGAAATTTTATAGGTGTTGATTCACCCCTCCCCTCTCAGCACCGGTTGGGACTATCAATTGGTATCAAAGCTTCTGGTTTCTTTTTTTTACTGCTTAACCGCATAAAAAAAAAGTCAAGATGATGCGAAAGGAAGGACCAAAGTTTTCAAAGGAAAACTTTACTCTATGGTGCAGCAGATTGAAGTTGTACATAAAGACCACAAGAGATCAATATTGGCTCATGTAACCACTGATTACAATGAGCCCACTGGTACCCTAACTCCTGATGAATTGAAAATCAAGATTGAACACACGGCTGCCATGGATATGATAGCGAGCACACAACCAGATCATGTCTATGTTGAGATTGAAAATCTAGAAACTACTCACAAGATGTGGGCTAAGTTGCAACTAGTTTATGGAGGCGACCCAAACGTACAAAGAGCTAAGGTTGAAAGCCTCAGAGGAAAGTATGATGACACGAGGATGAATGAAGGAAAAGACATTGAGCAATACAGCAACCGAATCAAAGAAGTGATCAACTCCATCAAGAGCGTTGGAGGAAAACTCAGTGAAGAGGAGGTGGTTAGCAAAATACTGAGAACGCTCAGACCTCAGTATGCCATCAAGATCTCTGTCATTCAAGAGCTCAGATCAGTGACCACAGATCAAGTCACTCTAGACTCCCCGATCGGTAAGTTGACTGCATTTGAATTGAGTAATTTTGATAACAGCTTACCCATTCAGGAAGCAGCTTTTAAGTCTTCTATCAATACCTCTTCCACCAAAAAGGGAAGAGAAACCGGTAACTGCTCTACCAGTAAGATTGGTAATCTTGTTGAGAATCTGCTCTCAAAAGAGATAGAGCAAGATGAGTTTGAAGCACTCATCGCTAGGAGATTTCCCAGATGAAAATGGAAGTACAAAGGAAAGCTTCCTCTGAAATGTTTTTCTTGCAATAAGATAGGACATATTGCTGCAAGATGTCCAGACATGTGACAACAAAGACAAGAGCAACTAGTTCAAGAACAAAGCAAAGGAGTGCTACCTTACAGAAGGAGTCACAGACAATGAATCTGAAGACTCTAAAAATCCAGAAATTGCATTTGTTGCAATAACAGAAGAGAGCCCAATGGTAAGTGAAATGGCACTTATCTCAAGATCTCATCAGCATGATGATTGGATCATTGACAGCGGTTGCACTCACCACATGACCGGTGATAAGAACAAGTTCATCAGCTTGAAGCTCAATGATCGTAGATCAGTAACCTTTGGAAATAATGCTCCCTGTGCTATCAAAGGTAAAGGTTCTATTGCACTCGGCAATGATGATGTCTGTGAAGATGTGTACTGGGTAGGACTCAAATACAACTTAATGAGCATTGCACAACTGAACAACAAAAGATTCCTATTGGAATTCGGACAAGGTTCTTGTGTTGTCAAGAATCAATCTGGAGCTCATGTTGCAACCGGTAGACAGAGCAAAGGGAACCTGTTCTACCTGAATTCAATGGAAAGAGTCTGTCTCATTGCATCAGTCAAAGGAGAATCAATCAAGATCTGTCTTGTAACCAAAGAGGACAATAGCTGGTTATGGCACAAGAGACTCTCCCACATAAGCTTTGACAGTATTGTCAAAGTGAGCAAGAAGAAATAAGTAAGAGGACTCCCTGAGATCACAAAACCTAAAAGAGATATTTGTAAAGATTGTCAGTTAGGAAAACTGACAGGAACAAATTTCAGCAGTAAATCCTTCTCTGCTAAAAAAGTTCTAAATCTTGTGCACACAAATCTGTGTGGACCTAAGAGAACTAAGAGCTACTACGGAGACCGATACTTCATGCTCTTTGTAGATGATTTCTCAAGGATGATGTGGACACTCTTTCTCAAAGAAAAATTAGAGGCATTTCACATGTTCAAGATCTACAAGGCTCGAGTGGAGAAGGAGACCGGTAAAAGCCTAAAGTGTCTGAGATCAAACAGAGGAGGTGAATACACTTCTCAAGAGTTCACTCACTACTGTGAGGAACGTGGTATAAAAAGGCAGCTATCCGCACCTAAGACTCCTCAGCAAAATGGAGTAGCAGAAAGAAGAAACAGGACGCTGATTGACTATGCAAGAACCCTAATGATTCAGAAGGATCTTCCTCATCACTTCTGGAGAGAAGCCATCAGCATTGTTGTCTATACACTGAACCGAGTTCAAGTCAAGAAAGGAACCAGTAAAACCCCCTATGAACTATGGTTCAATCATACTCCTAGTGTAGGATACTTCAGAATCTTTGGTAGTAATTGTTACATTGTACTCCGGGAAGTTTGATCCCAAGAGAGATGAAGGAATATTTCTAAGTTACTCTACCAAAAGCAAAGCATACCGGTGTCTGAACAAGAGAACGGGAAAAATAATTGAAAGCGTCAATGTACAAGTTGATGAATATTCAAAACCAATCAAAAAGACTGGTCATAATGAATATCACAGTTTGCAAGGTCACAATGAAGGAAATCTCTTTGAGTTCAATGAAGTAACAACCGAAGATGAAAGAGAAGAACATGTGAACAGACATCTGGAGCAGGAGGTTGTAACTGAAGCTGACAGACCAACTCATGATGATGAACAAGAAGTTGTTCATGACCATGATGAAGAAATTGCTCAACCGGAAGAACCTGACCGAGAACAGCGACCAGTTCTCCCAAGGTATGTCACATATCACTTAACTAATAATATAATCGGTGAAAAACATGCAAATGTCCTAACCAGGAAAAAGGCCAGAGAGAATATCTGTTTGTTTTCCTGTATAGAGCCCAAAACCAGCAGGGAAGCTCTAGAAGATGAAAATTGGGTCAAGGCCATGGAGGAAGAAATTGAGCAAATAGAAAAGAATGATACATGGGTGCTTGTGCCTAAACCACAGGATAAGAATGTCATTGGGACAAAGTGGGTCTACAAGAACAAGTTGAATAAAGAAGGGAAAGTCATAAGAAACAAAGCAAGACTGGTCTGCAAAGCATATGCCCAGGAGGCTGGACTGGACTATGGAGAAACCTTTGCACCTATGGTCAGATTGGAAAGAGTAAGAATTCTTCTTGCCTATGCTGCTCCCAAAAAATTCAAAGTATACTAGATGGATGTCAAGTCTACATTCCTGAATGGAATATTGGAGGAGGAATTTTACATTGAACAACCGGAAAGCTTCACATCTACACAAAAAGGTGGTATGGTCTGTAAACTGAAAAAGGTTGTTTATGGGCTAAAACAAGCTCCAAGGGCTTGGTTTGAGAGGTTGCATTCATACCTCTTGATCATAGGATTCACAATGACCGGGGACAACAGCAACATGTATCTCAAGACTGGAAAAGATGGGAACCTGATTGTTGAAATCTTTGTGGATGATATCATCTTTGGAGGAGATGACAGGATGAGCAAAGCCTTTGCTGAAGAAATGAAGAAAGAATTTGAAATGTCTATGATAGGGGCCATAAAAAATTTCATTGAACTACAGGTCCATCAACTAAAAGAAGGTATCTTTATTTCTCAGTCCAAGTATGTAAAAGAAATTATTAAGACTTTTGGACTTGAAGAATCCAAACCGGTTGGTACTCCAATGATAACAAATCTCGAGTTATCAAAGGAAGATGATGCAAAAGAAGTGAATGAAACACTGTATCGGTCCACGGTAGGGAAATTACAGTATGCAGTACACAGTAGACCGGACATTGCACATGCGATTGGCATAGTTGCAAGTTCTCTACAAACCCCAAAGAGATACATCTGATAGCAGTGAAGAGAATTTTGAGATACCTAAAGGGGACTAAGGAGTATGGCTTGTGGTTTCCTCACAAGGGAGGATTTCAAGTAAAAGTTTACGCTAATGCAGACTAGGCTAGCAATATTGATGACAGAAAGAGCACAAGTGGTGGTGCATTATTTTTGGGTGGAAGGATTGTATCATGGGCAAGTAAGAAACAGAACTGCATTTCACAGTCTACTGCAGAAGCTGAATACGTTGCTGCAACAATCAATTGCACACAGGTAATCTGGATCAAACAATTATTGGAAGGAATCCAAGAACAGATACCTAAACCGATTGCAACTTACCATGACAACACCAGTGCAATAAACATATCCAAAAACCCTGTCATGCACTCCAAGACAAAGCACATTGCCATCAAGTATCATTACTTGAGAGAGCTGGTACAAAACAAAGAGGTAAGATTGGAGTATGTTCCCACAAAAAAATAGATTGTTGATATCTTCACAAAGCCACTACCAAAAAGTACCTTTGAGTATCTCAGAGGTAAACTAGGGATGATACCCCTTCCTAATAACCAGTAAACTTGCAAAGGTGTTCATCGGTTCATTATGTTTCAATAGAGGATTTTGCCTCATCTTATCTGGACTGATGAAAAGGACTGCTTCTCGAAGGGGGAGAAGATTTGATAAAGGTATTCTTTCTGACTAGCCTTTGGCATTATTGTCAAAAGGGAGAGAGTTTCACAATGAATCGGTAGATGACCGGCAGTGGAAGTGCTCAGAGATATAAGCATAGGACAGTTGACATGATTGCCCATTAAGGTTTTTCCATCAATCCCAAAGGGGGAGATTGTTGGCATCAAGAGATGGTAACCGGTAAGCTTACTACCGGTACATGGCAATTTAGTATTATCATTGATTGGCAAAAGAGGAAAGAGGAAAGAGGTGTTTGATATCTCAATCTAAGGTCTAAAGATCTAAGGAGAACATCAGTGATGGATTTGTATGTAAAGAGACTAGTTTGGCAACCGGTGACACTATGCAAGAAAGAAAAGACTATATCTGCTCATCAGAGAAACTGGTCACTAAGCAAAGTGCATCGACAACCGAGGAACAGACAACCGGTGTCGACAATGCAACCGAGGAAAGGGTGCAACCGGTAAGCAGGGGAAGGAAAGGTAAACAAGTCAAAGTTTTTACCTGTTTACAACATAAGGTTCTTAACCGATCAAGTGAAGACTTCGTTATGGTAAGATAAACCGGGGAAGTCATAGTCAACTATCTGTTAAAACAACTCCTTGACCAGGATTTACTGCACTAAATCCAGAAGATTTTGAGTTAACATGATGATCGATGCAAGGCGCATTTGAAGGTTTTAAAGCCGGAATTTGTGGCTTTAAAACGTTGAGTTATCTCTCTCTAAGAAAAGGTGATTGACACGCATCTATTGTTTTCTTCATAAAGCAGATAAAGAAAGAGCATGCATCGGATGTTTCCTCAGTGAACTAATACTCCACTGAGTGATGAATCCGAGGGAGATTTGTAATTAGGTCATGCATGAGAAGCGCAATTAGGGCAAGGACTCTATATATTCTTCTGTCTGTTAAGAATATAGGTTGCCCTCATTCTGCCAAAGCAAAGGGTGAACCTGTACGCTGAAGAAGCTAAGGTGAATAGAAAAGAGAAGAAAAGAGAGAAGAGTGTGCAAAGAAGCACAACAGAAAAGGAGAACATACCAGCGGTGACCGGTGATGTTTCTCAGTTGAGTATAACAAAGATCTTATCAAGCTATGCAAAGCCATTCATAAAAGGTCAAATCCTTCTATTGTTTTCTAATAATTGCAATAGCTAAATCCCAATATTTTGGGTGGACTTTAACAAGTCCCTTCTACTAAATCCCTTAACCGGGTGACATCTTTGACAGTCCCAACCAGTGCTGAGAGAGGAGGGGTGAATTAGCACTTTTAAAACTTTTCTCTTTAAATCTGGTGAAATATACTTTTAACTATAAGCCAAACAGATTCAAGCATAAAATAACATCAAGCAAACAATCACACAGTGACACCAGATTTATCACGTGGAAACCCAATTAGGGTGAAAACCATGGTGTGAGGAGACCTCACAAATTCTGCACTCTTTTGGAGTACGCCCTGTTAGGAGACTTCCCAGTTAAAGGATTACAACGCACTGTTAGATGCGACCCGGTTAAGGGATTTGTTTCAATAAGGCCGATTAGTGCCTGCCTGGTTAGAGGACTTAGAACACCTTACAAGATGTCACCCGGTTAAGGGATTTGATACAAGGGACCTATTATAGTCCACCCAAATACTGGAATTTAACTATTGTAATTGCTAGAAAACAATAGAAAGATTGACCTTTTACAAATGGTTGTGCATAGCCTGATAAGATCTCTGTTTGTGCTCAACTGAGAAGCATCACCAGTCGCTGCAGGTGTGTTTCTCCTCTATTGTTGTGCTTCTTTGCACAATCTTCTCTTTCTTCTTCTCTTTGCTATTTACCCTAGCTTCTTTAAGCGTACAAGTTCACTCTTTTCTTCAGCAAAATGAAGGCAACTCATATTCTCAACAAGCAGAAGAATATATAGAGTTCTTGCCCTAATTGTACCTCTCACGCATGACCTAACTTCAGATCCCTTTTGGATACATCACTCTGTGGAGTATTAGTTCACTGAGGAAACATCCAATGCATGCTCTTGCTTTATTTGCTTTATGAAGAAAACAATAGATGCGTGTCAAGTACCTTTCCTTCACAAGAGATAACTCCTTGTTTTAAAGCCACAAATTTCGGCTTTAAAACCTTTCAACGCGCCTCAAACCGATCACCATGTTAACTCAAAGTCTTCTGGATTTAGTGCAGTAAATCCCGGTCAAAGAGTTGGTTGAAACAGATAGTTGACTATGACTTCCCCGGTTCATCGTATCATACCGAAGTTTTTTCTTGATTGGTTGAGATCCTTATGTTGTGAACAGGTAAGAGCTTTAACCTGTCACTGTTCCTTCCTTTGCTTACCGGTTGCACATTATCCTTGGTTGTGTTGTTGACTGTAATGACCCTTGTTTGACTCAGCTAGGAGTGTTAGGACAAATACTTCAATTTACTCCTCCTACCATGTCAACTCAATAAGGAATGGAAAATAACCAATATCAAAAATGTATTCTCTGATATTTTGGAATTAATTATGCACTATCTCTGATATAAGGGTTGTCTCTGATATATAAATGAAATACTTGCACCAATGGTTGCTATCACAACCTATTATGCTCTTGAATCGAGTGCTTCCACAAGGAAAATATAAGTTTATATAATATCAATTCTTCATTCCAAGTATATATATTTATATGTTGTCATTGTATGTATCAGATCATAGTGTGTGTGTGTATATATATATATATATTCAATATATATATTGTCCTCTACTATCGATCTATCTCTTTATATGTGTATCTCCAATCTGCGTTGATGTCTTTGGTATATATATACTGTGATATATCTTCTGCTTATATGTATTCTAGTTGTTGAGTGTACAGTGTATAATTATCTTCGATAGGCATATATATATATCTTAATTTGAACTTGTATGAGATCGCTATAATATAAGTTGTGTATATGTCAGACAACTGTGGGTATATAACAATCTGCAATGTATTATCAATCTCCAATATGTGTGTATCTTCCGTTAGTGATGAATGACAAATGCAAATGCTCGATTAAGCAATTCCGAGAATGAGTTGAAGGAATAGAGATAAGTTTTCAAAGCCACTTGGATGTTTCAAAGACTAATAGAAGATACGTTCCCTGATGCGGCCCATTCCAATGCGGTCATATATGTCTGCCGTTCTTTCTTCCTTCTCTGACAAACTCCCATCTAAAACTAATTCGATGCTCCCCTTCCTATGATCGTAGTATATCCATTTTATATCCTCTTCGTGCCCTTATTTTCGGGATGCGACTATACTCCCATGTCGCTTCATGTTTGTTTCATCTTCATCAGCATGGGTGTCGGCTATAAATATTAATCGTCGACTATTTTATTGTTATCGACTTGGAACTGTTGACTAATAATTAAAGTCATGTAAACGTTCATTGTTTAGACATCGGTTGTATTGTTTTATTAAATATTAACATTATTGTATTAATATCTAATTATATATTGATTAATAAATCACAATGATTGATTATTATTAGTTAATTAATAATATTTAATATTATTGATTAGTATTTTACGGCTTATTATTATTAATGTTTGAGAAATGTTGATTAATATTAATAGTAATTATTATTATTAATATTGATTAATATTTTCTTTGCTCATTAAATAAGGAGCTTGTATAAATAACTAATTATATATTTATACTTAAAATAATTATATATACATTAAATAATTATATTGTTCATATGTCAACATTGGGTCATGACATTGACACCGGTTTGCACCTTTTCTTCCTCTATGCTTGTTGACACCGGTTGTATCTTGGTCCTTGGATGACTGTGGAATCCTCCTTTCCTTGATTGTATACATTACTCGGTTGCTGAGACTTTCCGTAGTGACCAGACGCTAAACTAGCCTCTTTTCATACAGATCTCCTTAGATCTTTAGACTTTAGAGAGATAACAAACCTCTATCCTCTTTTGCCAATCAATGACAATACTTGTACCGGTAGCAGGCTTACCAATTACCATCACTTAATGCCAACAATCTCCCCCTTTGGCATTGATGGCAAAACCTTAATGGGCAATCATATCACCGGTTTTTTGTGCTTGTATCTCTGTATCACTACTACTGCCATTGTCAGTCATTTACCGGTTTATTGCCAAACTCTCCCCCTTTTTGACAATAATGTCAAAGGCTAGTCGGAAAGACTACCTTTATTAGATCTGCTCCCCCTACGAGAAGCAGTCATTTTCATCAGTCCAGATAAGATGAGGTGAAATCCTCTGTTTAAGCATAATGAACTAATGATCACCTTTGCAGGTTTACTAAAGATCATGAAGGGGTATCACCCCTAGTTTACCTCTAAGATACTCAAAAGTACTCTTTGGTAATGGCTTTGTGAAGATATCAGCAATTTGTTCTTTTGTGGGAACATACTCCAATTTTACCTCATTGTCTTGTACTAACTCTCTCAAGTAATGATACTTGATAGCAATGTGCTTTGTCTTGGAGTGCATGACAGGGTTTTTGGATATGTTAATTGCACTGGTGCTATCACAGTAGATAGTTATCGGTTCAGGTATTTGTTGTTTGATTCCTTCCAAAAGTTGTTTGATACAAATTACCTGTGTGCAATTGATTGCAGTAGCAACATATTCAGCCTCTGCAATACATTGTGAAATGCAGTTTTGTTTCTTACTTGTCCAAGAAATAATTCTCCCACCAAGAAAGAATGCACCACCACTTGTGCTCTTTCTGTCATCAATGTTGCCAGCCCAGTCTACATAAGTGTAAACTTTTACTTGGAATCCTCCCTTGTGAGGAAACCACAAGCCATATTCCTCAGTACCCTTTAGGTATCTGAAAATTCTCTTCACTACTATCAGATGTGTCTCTTTGGGATTTGTAGAGAATCTTGCCACTATGTCAACCGTATGTGCAATGTCTGGTCTACTATGAATAGCATACTGTAATTTTCCTATCATGGACCGATACATTGTTTCATTCACTTCTTTTGCATCATCCTCATTTGATAACTTGAGGTTAGTTATCATTGGAGTTCCAACCGGTTTAGATTCTTCAAGTCCAAAAGTCTTAAGAATTTCTTTTCTATATTTGGACTGAGAGATAAAAATACCTTGTTTTAGCTGATGGACCTCTCGTCCAATGAAGAATTTTATGGTGCCTATCATAGACATCTCAAATTCTTTCTTCATTTCTTCAGCAAAGTCTTTGCTCATCCTGTCCTCTCCTCCAAAGATGATGTCATCCACAAAGATCTCAGCAATCAGATTTCCATCTTTTCCGGTCTTGAGATACACGTTGTTGTTGTCCCGGGTTCTTGTGAATCCTATGGTCAGAAGGTATGAATGCAACCTCTCATAACAAGCCCTTGGAGCTTGCTTAAACCCATAAAGAGCCTTTTTCAGCTTACAAACCATACCACCTTTTTGTGCAGATGTGAAGCCTTTCAGTTGTTTAATGTAGACTTCCTCCTCTAGTATTCCATTCAGGAATACAGACTTGACATCCATCTAGTATACTTTAAATTACTTGTGAGCAGCATAGGCAAGAAGAATTCTCACTCCTTCCAATCTGGCCACTGGTGCAAAAGTTTCTCCATAGTCCAGTCCAGCTTCCTGGGCATACCCTTTACAGACCAGTCTTGCCTTACTTCTTATGACTTTCCCTTCTTCATTCAGCTTGTTCCTGTAGACCCACTTGGTCCCAATGACATTCTTGTCTTGTGGTCTTGGCACAAGCACCCATGTGTCATTCTTCTCAATTTGCTCAATTTCTTCCTCCATGGCCTTGACCCAATTTTCATCCTAGAGCTTCCCTGGTGGATTTGGGCTCTATATAGGAGAACAGACAGATATTCTCTTTGGCCTTTTTCCTAGTCAAGACATTTGCATGTTTATCACCAGTTATATTGTCAGTGGAGTGATATGTGACATACCTTGGGAGAACCAGTCGCTATTCCCAGTCAGGTTCTTCCGATTGAGCAATTTCTTCATCATGGTTATGAACAGCTTCTTGTTCACCATCCTATGTTGACCTATCAACTTCAGGTACAGTGTCTCGCTCCAGATGTCTATTCATATGTTGTTCTCTTTCATCTTTAGTTGTTGCTTCATTGAACTCAAAAACATTTTGTTCATTTTGACCTTCCAGACTGTCATAATCTATTATGACCGGTCTTCTTAATCTGTTCTAAAGATTCATCAACTTTTACATTGATGCTTTCAATTATTTTACCTATTCTCCTGTTCAGACACCGGTAGGCTTTGTTTTTGGTAGAGTAACCCAAAAATGTTCCCTCATCGCTCTTGGGATCAAACTTCCCAGAGTACATATGTCTTTTGATGTAACATTTACTACCAAAGATTTTGAAGTAACCTACACTAGGAGTATGATTGAACCATAGTTCATAGGGGGTCTTACCAGTTCCCTTTTTTACTTGAACTCGGTTCAATGAGTAGACAGCAGTGCTAATGGCTTCTCTCCAGAAGTGATGAGGTAGATCCTTCTGAATCAGCAGGGTTCTTGCACAATCGATCAGCGTCCTGTTTCTTCTTTCTGCTACTCCATATTGCTGAGGAGTCCTTGGTGCAGATAGTTGTCTCTTTATTCCATGCTCCTCACAGTAGTGAGAGAACTCTTGAGAAGTATATTCACCTCCTCTGTCTGATCTCAAACACTTCAAGCTTTTATCGGTCTCTTTTTCCACTTGAGCCTTGTAGATTTTAAACATGTGAAAAGTCTTTGATTTTTCTCCAAGAAAGAGTGTCCACATCATTCGTGAGAAGTTATCTACAAAGAGCATGAAGTACCGGTCTCCATAATAGCTCTTTGTCTTCATTGGTCCACACAAATCTGTGTGCACAAGATCTAGAACATTTTCAGCAGAGAAGGATTTACTGTTGAAACTTGTTTCTGTCAATTTTCCTAACAGACAATCTTTACAAATACCTCTGATGGGTTTTGTAATCTCAGGGAGTCCTCTAACCGATTTCTTTTTGCTCACCTTGACAATACTGACAGTTTATGTGGCAGAGTCTCTTGTGCCATAACCAACTATTGTCTTCTTTGGATATAAGACAGATTTTTCTTGATTCTCCTTTGACTGAAGCTATGAGACAAGCTCCTTCCATTGAGTCTAGGTAGAACAAATTACTTTTGCTCTGTCTACCGGTTGCAACATGAATTCCAGACTGATTCTTGACTATACAGGAACCTTGTCCGAATTCCAACAAAAATCCTTTGTTGTTCAGTTGTGCAACACTCATTAAATTGTACTTGAGTCCTTCAACCCAGTACACATCTTCACAGATAGCATTGTTGCAGAGTGCAATAGAACCTTTACCTTTGATAGCACAGGAAGCATTATTACCAAAGGTTACTGATCCGTTGTCATTGAGCTCCAAGTTGATAAACTTGTTCTTATCACCAGTCATGTGGTGAGTGTATCCACTATCAATGATCCAATCATCATGCTGATGAGATCTTGAGATAAGTGTTATTTCACTTACCGCTGGGCTCTCCTCCTTTATTGCAACAAATGCAATTTCTGGGTCCTCAGAGTCTTCAAATTCATTGTCTGCGACTCCTTTTGCAAGGTAGCACTCCCTTTTTGCTTTACTCTTGAACCGGTTGCTCTTATCTTTGCTATCATTATTCGGACATCTTGCAGCAATATGTCCTATCTTACTACAAGAGAAGCATTTTAGAGGAAGCTTACCTTTGTACTTCCCTTTCCCTCTGGGAAATCTCTTAGCAATGAGTGCTTCAAACTAATCTTGCTCCATCTCTTCTAAGAGCAGATTCTCAACAAGATTGCCAATCTTACCGGTAGAGCAGTTACCGATTTCTCTACCCTTTTTGGTGGAAGAGATATTGACAGAAGACTTAAATGTTGCTTCCTGAATGGGTAAACTATTATCAAAATTACTTAATTCAAAAGCAGCCAACTTACCGATTAGGGAGTCTAGGGTGACTTGATCTGTGGTCACCGATCTGAGCTCTTGAATAGCAAAGATCTTGATGGCATACTGAGGTCTAAGCGTTCTCAATATTTTGCTAACCACCTCTTTACTAAGCTTTCCTCTACCGCTTTTGATGGAGTTGATCACCTCTTTGATCCGGTTGATGTATTGCTCAATGTCTTCTCCTTCATTCATCCTCATGTCATCATACTTTCCTCTGAGGCTTTCAACCTTGGCTCTTTGAACATTTGGGTCTCCTCCATATACCAATTGCAGCTTGGCGCACATCTTGTAAGGAGATTCTAGATGTTCAATCTCAACATAGACAGGATCAGGTAATGTGCTAGCTATCATATCCATAGCAGCCATGTGCTCAATCTTGATCTTCAATTCATCAGCTGTTAGGATGCCAGTGGGTTCAGTGTAATCAGTGGTTACATGATTCCAATATTGATCTCTGGTGGTCTTCATATGCAGCTTTATTCGTCTGCACCACAAAGTAAAGTTTTCTTTTGAAAACTTTGGTCCTTCCTTTCTCATCATCTTGACTTTTTCTTTATGCAGTTAAGCAGTAAAGAAAATAAACTGAGGCTCTGATACCAATTAACAATCCCAATCGGTGCTGAGAGGGGAGGGGTGAATCAGCACTTTTAAAACTTTTCTCTTTAAATCTGGTGAAATATACTTTTAACTATAAGCCAAACAGATTCAAGCATAAAATAACATCAAGCAAACAATCACACAATGACACCAGATTTATCACGTGGAAACCCAATTAGGGTGAAAACCACGGTGTGAGGAGACCTCACAAATTCTGCACTCTTCTGGGGTACGCCCTGTTAAAAGCCTTCCCGGTTAAAAAATTATAACGCATTGTTAGATGCGACCCGATTAAGGGATTTGTTACAATAAGACCGGTTAGTGCCTGCCTAGTTAGAGGACTTAGAACACCTTACAAGATGTCACCCGATTAAGGGATTTGATACAAGGGACCTGTTATAGTCCACCCAAATGCTAGGATTTAACTATTGTAATTGCTAGAAAACAATAGAAAGATTGACCTTTTACAAATGGTTGTGCATAGCCTGATAAAATCTTTGTTTGTGCTCAACTGAGAAGCATCACCGGTCGTCGCAGGTGTGTTTCTCCTCTACTGTTGTGCTTCTTTGCACACTCTTCTCTTTCTTCTTCTCTTTGCTATTTACCCTAGCTTCTTTAAGTGTACAAGTTCACTCTTTTCTTCAACAGAATGAAGGCAGCTCATACTCTCAACAGGCAGAAGAATATATAGAGTAATTGCACCTTTCATGCATGACCTAACTTCAGATCCCTTTCGGATACATCACTCTCTGAAGTATTAGTTCACTGAGGAAACATCCGATGCATGCTCTTGCTTTATTTACTTTATGAAGAAAACAATAGATGCGTGTCAAGCACCTTTCCTTTACAAGAGATAACTCTTTGTTTTAAAGTCATAGATTTCGGCTTTACAACCTTCCAACGCGCCTCAAACCGATCACTATGTTAACTCAAAGTCTTCTGGATTTAGTGTAGTAAATCCCGATCAAAGAGTTGGTTGAAACAGATAGTTGACTATGACTTCCCCGGTTCATCGTATCATACCGAAGTCTTTTCTTGATCGGTTGAGATCCTTATGTTGTGAATAGGTAAGAGCTTTAACCTGTCACTGTTCCTTCCTTTGCTTACCGGTTGCACATTCTCCTTGGTTGTGTTGTTGACACCGGTTTGCATCTTTTCTTCCTCTGTGCTTGTTGACACCGGTTGTATTCTGGTCCTTGGATGACAGTGGAATCCTCCTTTCCTTGACTATATATATTACCCGGTTGCTGAGACTTTCCGTAGTGACCGGTTGCTAAACCAGTCTCTTTTCATACAGATCTCCTTAGATCTTTAGACTTTAGAGAGATGACAAATCTCTGTCCTCTTTGCCAATCAATGACAATACTTGTACCGGTAGCAGGCTTACCGGTTACCATCGCTTAATGACAACAATCTTTTCAAATGTTCTAAGTCCTCTAACCAGACAGGCACTAACCGGCCTTATTGTATCAAATCCCTTAACCAGGTTGCATCTAACAGTGCGTTGTAATCCTTTAACAAGGAAGGCTCCTAACAGGGCGCATTTCAGAAGAGTGCAGAATTTGTGAGGTCTCCTCACACCGTGGTTTTCACCCGATTTGGGTTTCCACGTGATAAATTTGGTGTCACTTTGTGATTGATTGCTTGATGCTACCTTTATGCTTGAATCTATTTTGCTTACAGTTGTAAGTATACTTCATCAGATTTATTAAGAAGAAATTTTATAGGTGTTGATTCACCCCTCCCCTCTCAACACCGGTTGGGACTGTCATACTATTGGCATTATGCTTAGTTGTCATCATTGGCAAACATCAAACACACCGGTCTTTATTTTAGAGCAGCAGTGATGAACCGGTAGTTGTCCCAGTCGACAACCATCAAACTTGCTAAGTAACCAATGTAATTGCACCGGTCATAATAATACCGGTCTTGGCCAACCGGTCTAGTAGAAAACCACAGAAGGAAGATGACTAAACCGGCAGCACACCAGTTTCCACGCAACAGTATCAGACCTACCAGTCCGTGCTTATATGATTTCCTATCCGGCTTTAATGGGAATCTGATCCGATTTTTGCGGAGCGTTTTGGGATGAACTGGAGTTTTGTATGTGAGCGTTTGGGATGAGCTGGAGTTCTGTATGCGAGCGTTTTGGCTTGAACTAGAGTTTTCCATGCAAGATTTTTGGAATGCTTTCCAGAACAACGGCGTTTTTGAAGGATTTATTGGTTGGCGCCACAATTCCATTGAGTAATATGAGACTCATTATATATATGGGTCATCGTGCAAAAAGTGAAGTGTGGTTGGAGAAATCAAGTGCGCAGAGAGAAAGCAGAGCAGAAGAGCCAAGGCTTCTGAGAAGGGATACAGTCACCAAGAGTGAAAGACAAAGATTGAACAGCCAAGCCAAGTGAGGAATAGAACAGGTATGATTTGAACGACAGATTAAGTGTCTACAGAAGATCATTTTTCTTATTGTTTGAAGCTCGTAAAAATCCCTTTATCAGGGTGAACCCTAACAGGTTCCATTGTATAAATCCCTTAACCGAGTGACATCTTGATTGATGTTCTTAAGTCCTCTAGCGAGACAACTCCCAAAAGGGTCAAGATCTTAATCAATCTATATCAAATCCCTTCACAGGGTAGCACTCTAACAAGTGTTGTTGTAAGCCCTTAACATGGCAACTTTATTACTGCAGTAGTGAAGATTGTGGGTTTTGTCCCACCGTGGTTTTCTCCCTCTAACCGAGGGTTTCCACATATAAATCCTGTGTTAGCTTATGTATGTGATTTTTGTTCAAGTTACTTAAACATGCACTACATTTTCATTATCACACAATAGTTGTATTCAGTTTCATAGGATAAGAAGAAAAATTAGTTGAGTTGACAGATTCAGCCCCCACCTCTCAATCACCGGTTAGGATTAACATTTACTACTTTCTTTATCATGTGGTCTACCTAGCAAATTTCCAACTAGAAGCTTGCTGCACTTGTCCACATTATTTTGCACCTTTTCATGTGAACATATAAGCCATCTATGATGGAAAGGCCTTTCCATAAGTTTACATTTTTGTTGCCCTTTCTGACTTACACTTGTGTGTTGCAATCTTCCATCAAAATATGTAATAGTTTGTTTTCTATGCACCACCAAGAAATTTGCTGCCCAAGCAACTAGTCTCTTGTAAGAAGTTTTCTCATCTGAAATAGCTGCTAGAATTCCATTAGAGACACATCTAAGAGCCACATCTTTTCCATTATGAATCAGCAATAACTCGCCAATGAAATGCAATCATCCTACATCCATAACCATGTCAATTTCCCCACACCAATCAACATAGAAATCATTACTTTTTGCTCCATCCTTTAACACTTTATGAATCATGCCATTGATCAGATTTGATTCATTGTCCAATTTAAAAGGCACACTTTCATAGCTCTTCATTTGAGTTGAAAGTTTAAAACCTGAAACCTTGATGTAGATGAAAGTGAAAGAGTTACCTTTTTTCATAACTAATCCCATGGTAACCTTGGACTCGTGCTCTTCAAAAGTTCTTCTAACTGTGTTTACTTTCATCATGACTTGGTACTTACTGATGATATGTTTCTCTAGAAATTGCAGACACTGATCTTCCATAACTATGTTAGCTATTATATCAAAGTATCCAAACCATAACTTATTTTGGCTCAATGGGGCCCTCATTTTTCCACTTATCCATTTGCATGAAATGGTGATTTTATGAAGAATTTCAACCTTCATGTGCTTCCAAATATCTTCTTTCTGCAAGTCTTTGGATAAAACACCAGGATCCTATATGCAAAAGTATTCTTGAACTTGAAAGAAAAGGTCTACATGCCCTTTGCTACAAGTTGTATCCATTACTCTATCACCACTTTCCACAATGAAAAGAATTTTGTAGTGACAAAGAAGGAAAAAAAATCTGAAATATCTTTACACCTTGGGCTGCAAATAAAGTTCTCATTCTCATTTTCCAAAAGAGAGCTGGTTAATATATCCTCAACAACTCCATTTTTGTGACTCAAAACCATTGAATTGGAGCTAACCAAAATATTCTTGTCAAATGCATACCCATCCGTCAAGCTGCTCTGTAAATCATAGAATAGCTCATGATTTGGAAGTTTGGAGGGTAGTGTATGTATTGGTGCATCTTCGTTTGACTATCAAACACTATAACCTCTTGTCAATATAAAGATGGATGAAAGTTATTGCTATATTACCATGGAACAATTGTAACAAAAGATTCATATAAGTAATATTTCCTATTAATAAAGAGTTTTTGTTTGGGAATCAATCAGTGCAGCCCATTATCAACATAGAAATGGATGAAGTTTATTGGCACGGCACCATGGACAATTCCTAATTTCATACTAATAAAAAGTTAACTAACAATTCTTATCCTGCTTATATAAAAATGGTTCACATCTTCTGTTGTCAACCGATAAACAAAGCCATTGTGTAAGAAAATGTTCCACTTGGTTATGTGGATGTGTACAAAGTAAAGGAAATGATCCTTGATTCAACAATAGCATGGATATAATGGAAAGAAAATCGAGACAGAAGAATACCAGAGAGTATCTCACTGAATGGTCTACTGAGTCCTGAAATATGTAAGAGGGAACACAACAAAATTTTAACAAGATGGGTGAGTGAGGACGATTAGCTCTCAAAAATGAATGCAAGTATTATCCTAAGGGTTTAGATAAGAGTTATCTGTCCACTAAAACCAATAATAAATAGCCATGGAATCTTTCTGGCATTTGCTCTTATCAACTGCAGTTGAGTTTTAATTTTTAACCCTTAAGAAAAGAGTAATCACCAAATCCAGTGCAGCTTAATGGAATTCTTGTAGGTTTGCAGACACTGAGATTAGCTACAAAAAATATAGTTAAGGGGTGACATGATGGTCAATAACTAAATGTAATCAGCAAAAGCTGTAAATGCTCCTCAATTACCCTGCTCATTCATCAAATGTGTTGCTCTCTCTAACACATGTCCGGTTTGTGGTCCCACTTGCACTTATCACATTGTATCTTTCATTTATGCAGAACCTGTTTCTGCTTATTCAAGGTAATTTGGTGTTTATAGCAAGCAAACTTGATTAAATGTTTGCACTGCACTTGGTTGAGCTCTGAAAATATAGTTATTTCTATAGGTTTTTCCATATCAACACTGCATATTAATCTTTAAGCATTGCAGGTCATAAGTATTTTACTTGAAATTTTTCATCCAAGTGAATACAAATTCCACATGGAAGCTTTTCAAGCAAAACTCAGTCAGGCTACATGTCCATAATATTGGAACTTGGGTTTTGTCATAGTAGGCACACCCTTGTTGTCACTCAAACATAGTTGATAGTACTGTACACCTATAGTTCACAATTATTAGAAGATGTTGGCTCGTTGTAGTAAAAGGGGGAATAATTTTTCAGCCAATTTACCCTAAAGTATTAAATCCTGTGATTATTGATTTCTGGGCAATTTGGTTGAAACTTTACAGAGCTCTTCCACTAAGCTTGTGTTGATGTTTAGCCCAGAAATGATGATAAACAGCAATAAATAAAAGAACAAAATAGGTACAAAAGACACAACAACTTATCCTGGAAAACCCTTCAACTTGAAGGGAAAAAAACCCAGCCACACCAGAAAAATCTCTTTTATTAATAATAGAAGTTCAAGTACAATGTTTTCCACTTGATACAGTACATTATCACACAAAGCAATCATATATATATATATATATATATACATACATACAAACATACATATATATATACATATATATATATATATTGAATTGAGAGACTCTTCATATCACAACTGAAGGTCTCTTCAATTTCCCAAAGCAAGTGTCTTCATATTTCCAAACACATGACTCTTCGCATGTCGCATGTCTGTTCATATAATGAAACACCTAGCACACATTGAATGTCACATTGTGCTCACTTAATATGACGGAAATATCATCATAAATATCTTCTTTTAGCTGTTGACGCAATACAAAGGTATTGTCACAATTTCAACATATAGTAAAATCAGAGATAAAGATCTCTATCACAGCTACAATCTTCAACACTCCCTCTTAGCAAGAGAGAGATCTTTAGTATGGCAGGCACACATAGCTGCAACCAAAGATGTCAATAATAAATTCTCATCACATAGATTCTCATTAAAACATTGTTATCTCAACATAACATTATTCATCATAAGCGCATAAAATTAAAGTCATGGAGTCACACACATGACTTCCACCGTGCCTAATCGCAGAGGGTGGTCCACCATACCTACTCACAGAGGGTGGAACGAGAGCTTTCACCTCAGACTTCTCCCAGAGAAGAATGCATTTCCACCAGGTCTACTTGCAAAGGGTGGTCCACCATACCTACTCGCAAAGGGTGGAACAAGGGCTTTCACCCCAAACTTCTCCCAGAGAAGAATGCATTTCCACCATGTCTACTCACAGACGGTGGGTCCACCATACCTACTCACAGAGGGTGGAACAAGGGATTTCACCTCGAACTTCTCCTTCACAAAGAAGAACTCATTAACAGCATGTATAAGAATGGCTGAGATTCTCTCTCAACAAAGACTCCCTCTCAGCATTCACTATTTTTTATTACCGTAATAATAGAGTTGATTCCAAATTGACCAAACGAGGAGCTTTAGCAGTCACATTGCCACATAAGCTTGCAAAGAATTAGACATCTCCCCTCGTCACGTAACCTCCCTCTGAAGCTGACTAGTCTCCCTTTGAAGATCATTTCCTGTATATGATCTTCCTCTTTTAATGAAAATATGTATCATCGATTCAGTCCCATGACTGCAAGCAATGTCCCATGTTCATGGCTTTTGCATATAATCATCTCATCGCTTCTTGATGCATCCTGCAACCAAGAGAGATAAATAAAATCAACCTATCATAAAGAGATATATAGAGATCAATGCTAAAAAGCAAATACTGTTCCCAATGCTATAACAAAAAAAATCATAGAATACTTATCTCTCTGTAGTCTGGATGCACAAAATCTGAAAACTGCTCTCGGGCTTAATCAGTTGTTAACTCTTAACAATCAATAGAAGTATGCGCATACACAATGTCTGAAGCAGATACAGAGATAGTTGTAGTAGATACTATGATAACTAAAACATGAAGATCACAGTTACAGTCTCACCCAAACTCCTTACAGAAGTGTATTTTATTCTTCTCAGAATTTTTACCAAGAGAGAACTATCAAAGCTAAAATAGAGAATGGCACTCTCAGTGTTAAAGCATGATGCAAAACAAAGCTTATATCAGATACGTCACTTTTTAGTGTTGAAGCACGATACCAAAAGAAGGCTAATATCAAATACAACCCTTCACTAAAACAGAACAAAGAATGATTACTTTCTTCAATACTCGAAACTATAGAACATAAGACACCAGCAATACTATCATCCATCCAAGAATGAAAATGGTCAGAATGCAAAAGGTTTGTCAATGAACAAGAGAGCCCGACAACTCAACCATTGGGAGTTAAGAGACCTCCGCGGCAATTAGGAGGATGAATCGATGCCTCTACAGAAACCGATGCACATGAAGAATATTGATAAACTGCCATCTTAAGAATATTGCAAGCCCACAATGCCAAGTCATCGCACATGGTGGCCAAGACATAAACAATGATTCCAGAAAAAGAATTGTCTCTATTATTATTCATTAATTTCTGATAACCTCCGCCAGCTAGTCATAGTTGTATGCGATGCCAAGAAAACGGAATCATTCAATAAAACTAAGCTGAGAATACAATAAACAGAGAGCAATTGTTTCTTCAATCAATGCTAATCCTTCCAAAAATACTATCATGACGGATAGAACACTTGGCAGTAGCAGATTACTTTGTATTCATCAGGTCCTCCCATATCGAATAAATATGTCATTGTGTTTTATGCCATCCCTTCAAATAATAAAATGGATACCACGCACATGTTGATAACTTCAACAAATGGAAATCGCCATGGGAATTAGACAGATACTTGTACCAAATCATACAGAACACCTTATCCGCGCTTCAAATGGACTGCTGTCAATCAATATCCTTCTCAAGAAGACCACTAGACCAAGTATTCCTTGATGAAGCAAACACTTGGATCCAACCCAAGTACAAATGAATAACTCGGAATCCAATAACTTGTATCTTGCACAACTAGAGATCAAAATAATTTTATAACACCCCAACTCCTTTCAAAATATCGACATAGATAATGTCATTGAGTGATGAGCACGTACTCAACCTTGAGCATTTTCCAGCAATATGATAATCACAGATATGAACGCATGCAGCTACCAAAACATTAACAATCACATATGGCCTTATACATTCTTCTTTATTGCTATTATCGACCCTGGCTTTGATACCCATTTGATGTTTAGCCTAGAAATAATGATAAACAACAATAAATAAAAGAACAAAATAGGTAGAAAAGACAACAACTTATCCTAGGAAAACCCTTCAACTTGAAGGGAAAAAAATCCAACCACACCAGGAAAATATCTCTTGTATTAATAATAGAAGTTCAAGTACAATGTTTTCCACTTGATGCGGTAAATTATCACACAAAGAAATCATATATATATATATATATATATTGAATTGAGAGACTCTTCATATCACAACCAAAAGTCTCTTCAATTTCCAAAAGCAAGTCTTTTCATATTTCCAAATGCATGACTCTTCGCATGTCGCATGTCTGTTCATATAATGAGACACCTAGCACACATTGAATGTCACATTGTGCTCACCTAATATGACGGAAATATCATCATAAATATCTTCTTTTAGATGTTGACGCAATACAAAGATATTGTCCCAATATCAACATATAGCAAAATCAGAGATAAAGATCTCTATCGCAGCTACACTCTTCAACAGCTTGTACTCTAATTCTTGTGACAGAAATGAAACAATGAAGATTCCAGTTTAATTTATAAAGTTGTAAAGTTGGGACAAAAATATCCTCTTCGTCTAATTTTATATGTTCATCCAAAATGTTGGTTCCTGAAAAGGGTTTACACTACAAAATAGCAACCAAGTTGATCAATCAATTCCCTATGGAGAAGCCAACTCCAATAATCAGAAATCTATGAGACTTGGACCAACTGACAAGGATCTCACAACCCTTCTGCACTTTAGGCTCCACAAAACCAAAGCGGGTAGACCTTTAATGCCCTCAAAACACACATTAAAATCACAACTAGCATTAACACAAAGCATATAATCTAATATAAGGAAATCAACATAACAAGGAGATACTAGATAATCGCTAATTATCCATTGAACAGCAACTTGAATGGAGCATGAGATTTGGGCAAGACAACAACAAAAACATAAACAAATGCAAAGATATCCTGTGATTTTAACATTTTTTTGCAGCAAGAACAACATGAACATGAACAACAACGCACATGTAAAACCCACAATTAGCTGAGATCAGTGCCTCATCTTATTGGGCCTTGGAGTCATAAGAAATGCAATATTGCACAACAGAGTTCACTAATAGCATATGATCTAAGAATATTGTCTTACAATATCCTTCAACAGCAATCCCAACCCAACCTACTTATCAAAATCTCTATACAAGCCCAACAAATCTGCAACTCTTTTCAAGCATTTAATTGAGCCAGTAGATCAAAGAATGAAAAGAAAGTCACATATCTCACAACAAGACACTAAATGAGAATAACTCTTTGTTTTATTCCATTTAAAACTTAACTAAATTGTAGATTGGAGAGATCTAAACCAAAATTTTATTGCTATGTAAACCCTTTGCTACCTCTGACATACAACATTAATACAACTACAAACTCAAAAACCTGCAAAAGGCTCAACTGAGATTCATAAAACTTTCTCTAAGGAAGATTTACAATGCTGCTCAAAACCCACAAGAAAACTTGCTACTGGGACCACCAAGATTGGAACAATACCAAAACTTGGAACTGGAACCTGGGCCAAAAATGGGAACGCCTAGAAAAGAGAAGAGAAGAGAATAAATAGATAGAAGAAGAATTTCGGATCTGTTCTGATCTTGCCACTTGTCCATCTTCAATCTTCTCCAATCTGTTGAAAAACCCATCTCTCTCATCTCTCTGTAATTGCCTTTGTTTGTCTCATTCATTTCCATATTCATCTGTTGCAAAAATAAATTACAGCACTAAAATCCCCTTTGCAATAGCATGAAATTGGCCCACTATGCACGTAATAGTCCCTCTGCTAAACTTGGAGAAAACCCACAAAAAGAAATGATTTGCCTTCCTATGCGTGCAACTTCTCCACCAGTTTTAATACAACACTTTATTTTATTTTGGCCTTTACCTTTATTTCCTGTGCACAACCAAGCCCTAATATTTTCAAATTCTTGCTCAATTCTCCAGCCCACCATCCACCTCAACTGCCTGCGCACATGGTGGCCTCTCGTGATCCCGCAAACTTTCTCTGTCCTCTTCAGCATTCATCACGGGATCGCGAGAAGACGCCATGTGTCAACCCGGACCCGCCTTGCTACCTTGAAATACATGCCACACGACACCTTCTAGTTTGTCGTCGATGTTGTCACTTCATCGCTGAGTTGTCACGCCATGTCACCATCCTAGTCGGCATGGACTACAAAATTTCCTCGATGACTCCCAAGTCGGCCTCCAAGTCAACCAAGTCACCAAGTTTGCACATGCATGCTCTGCCAAAAGGTCGGGTGCCTTTTTGGCATTTCACTACTTGTACGCTTGTATATAAAAACAAGTTAGCCCGCCACGCCACCAATGTGGGATATATCCCACTAGCATATCTCTGCACAAATTGCCGCCCAAACTGGGCATAACCTTGCGCAATGCAACCTATGCGTGGTGCATTCATAGAAACGCCCTGCCCGCATTGCAAATTTGGACGCCATAGATTAAGTTAAATCTCCGCGTAGGTCATGGAATTTTGCCACTGAGGAATCTGAATAAAATGCAAATGGAATGGCCTTGGCAAACTGGGCAAATGGATTCATTAAGATCTGAAAACAAGCAAGGTGAATATTTATCATGTCTAGTACACAAGGGAACACTTGGTTTGCACTCATCATCAATTGGTCGTGAAATTTAAGACCTCAAAGTGGGCTACTTGAATTTTCTAGATAAGTGCAGAATGCAGATTTATACAAAACCCCTTCAACTGGGCATATGCAAAACATACCTAAACTGACTGTGGAGGGCTGAAAATTAAATGATATTCTATTTGATATACATTTAACTTGTCCACAAGTCAATAACCCATGAAACTCAACAGAGCTTAAAATATGCACTTACAAAGTAGGCCTGCTCAACTTGTTTTACACTTGAGAAAAAATGTACATTGACAAACTACTTGAAACATGCACTTTACAAAACCACTCAATCTACAAGTATGGGGCTGGAAATGAACATATGAGCTGAATGTGAAGTGGGTAACGTACCTTTCAATAGATGAGACATGAAACTTACAAGGTATACAGACACTCAATGCTAAAACAAGGCATCTCAACTACGTGCACAAAGGGAAGCTCCAACATCTTCATAAATTTTTCAACATGGTAATATCAAGAATTTGAGAGTACCAACACAAAATTTAAGATATAATGAGGATTTTTTTAGATATAGAAGCAATTTCAGGACGTGTATATGCTTGAAAAAAAGAATGTTTATTTTAAAAATTTATGTAAGGAGAAAAAATAGCATTTTAAGCCACGGAAGGAAGGAAGGGAGCAGCCAGCAAATATATTTTCATCCTCAAATACTCAAAATGAAAACACTTATGCAATTTTCTTCGGGGCCCCTTGTTATTTGATATTTCTATTTTCCATGGACATATTTTTAAGCCCTCTAGCCCAAATGATACAATCCAAAAGTGGAATTTTTATAGACTTACGCCTTCCGCTGTGTCCAAGATGTTAATTCCTTGGTCGAATGCATAGCTGAGCTGTTGGTGAGCTTCATTCTCAGTGTTTTGATTGCCCCAGGTCATCTGTCAACATTTTCCAATTATCTTAACAATTTTTCAATCTTTTTTTCTGGACAAAGAAAAAGTGGAGATAAGATAAGCTGGTTACCGTTCCAAGTGTAACTTCACTAATCAATAAGTCAGAGTCTCCAAGCTTTCTGTAGTCGAGGGATGTTTTAGACATCACAGCTGCTGTGACTTGCACCGCCCTCCTCTTCTTTCGCACTTCCACGAAAGGAATGCATTTAAAGTTTTGACTCCCATTTCTCATCAAAGAATGTCCTCCGCCGCAACTTGCTGAATTCAAAATGGCATTTAAAGAATGAGCCATGGTCACTGGTACAAACGTACCTTCACTCTTGATTGGAGAGTGGGGAGCCAAAGGCCATAAATCTGGCATGAAATGCCTTCTAGACCTCTTATCGGGATTAGTGAACGTTTTGTTTGGTAATAACATAACCGAGCGGGGAGGAGGGATAACACGTGATCATCTAATTTTAGTTTTTTTAATAGAATAAGAATAAAGAAAGTTTTTAATTTCCCTTATGTCAAGGGAAATATATAGGATAGTTAAGGTTCTAGATTTGGAAAGTAATTGTTTGGTCATTTTTTATTTTTTATTTTATTTGTCCCTATTTTCTTGATGATTGATTTTTACTTCAACGGGCATTTTGAAATTAATCACATTAAAGTGAAAAAGATATTATTTATTTCTTGATCTTAACTTTATTTTTATGTAATTATGTGAATGTTTTCTATAACAAATGTCTTTATAGAATTATTTTTTTTGGTTATGTATTCAAGCTTTAGTTATATATTCAAGCTGATATTTCATGTGTTCATCAACTTGTTATCATGTTTCATGTATGTTTTATTTCTCTTATTTATAACTTCTCTCCTAACAACTTTGGGCTATTATTTATATCTATTTATTTATTAATTTCCAAAAATTTTAGGAGATAAATTATAGGATCTACCCTAATATGAAAGGTACTTATTTTTATTTAAAAAAAGCTTTTATTTCAAGTTTTTTTTGTAATCAAGTATTTCAAATCCTCTCTATTTGTCTCTAGATTTTATTTATACTATGGTTTCAACCCACACTTCATACCCATAATATTAACTAGTATCACTAGTTGTCCAAATAAAATCTATATAATTTTCCAATCCCATTATTTAACCTCTATACTTATATTTTGTAATAAAAAGTATACTTTCCAACCTCCCAAGATCCTTTGCCTACTAAACTTTTCTATCTAAGCTTAGTATTGAACTCCATCCCAAGTTGTTTGTACATGGTTACTTCTTCCAAGAGACCTCATTCAAAATAAAAGTTTAGTTGTTTTTTATTTATTTCAATTGGAGAAGATCAAGCTCTTGGATGTTGGTAAGAATAGAACCAAACAAAAGACTTCATGAATCAAGTTTAGTGTTCATGTTAGGTTGAAATTCTAAGAAGATGGCCTAATAGAGTCTTATTGTGAAAGTCTATGAGGGTGTCAATATTACATCTAGTATGCAGATTCAACCAATAGTAGCTAGTGATAGAGAAGAATAGAGAGTATAGAAAATATAATAGAACAATAATGTAGTACAAGTTGAATCTGTGTGATACAAACAAAAGGGTGCATATATGCAATGATGAGCCTTGGGGTATGTCCCTGCATCAAATGATGTTATAATAGCTAAACAAATGTACTACACATATATAGGCTTAAGTAATGAAACAATAGATAGAAATATGAGAAAATGTGTGTAATGAGCAAAAAAACAATATGATTAAACAAGTGTATCAGATGTAGATATATGTCGTGCCCAAAATCTGAGTAAAACACACCAATCAAAAAAATTTCAAACTAACATCAAATTGACTAGGGTAACTAATCCATTTGTAGTTTACAATCTAAGGATGTGCATAATCAAATACGACTGAGGGGTATCATGACCAAGTTGACTTGGTCAACCTCCCTCAAGTTATTAGTTTACTGATATGAGGCTTTTATACTAAAGTCAACAGGAACCCTAAAAGGAAGAGTTGACTGGGTTTGACTTTCTTAACCCTTAGATGTCATTAGCAAAGACTAGGTTTAATTATAGTGTCAAATTTGTTATACCTAGTAACTCGTGCAAGGGTTCAAGAACTTGATTAACAATACTTTGATATATTAATTAACTTTAATTAACTCCTAGATTAAAAGCATTTATTAAATTCAATTTAAAGTGGTAACGCCCAAAATTTATTGCACTATAGTCTCAACCTTTAAATTTAATCATTTATCAAAATAATTAAATCTAAAAAGAAACATAATAGCTCAACAAATATAAGAGTTGCTTAATAATTTAATGGGCAAGGAGCGTTATTAATAACCCTAAATTAATTACCCTAATTCTATCTTGATTATGTAATTAATTAACTATACATAAATTACTAATCAAAATATTAAATTAACTCAACTTGTTACATATTCATATTATAATGGATTCAAAATTAAGTATTAACCTATTGAGAGTTAATACAAATTAAAATTAAAATATCTATGTGCAATTAAATCTAATCACTTTACAGGAAATCAAATCTTTTCCAAATAAGTCAATAGTGGCAACTAAGGGATAATAAATTTAGAAGTTTCCCTACTAGCCCTAAAATCAATTTTCAAATCAATTTTTGAAAATTGAACATTAATGAGAAGAATAAAATTCTATTTATTCAATCTAGACAACTAAAATAGTTTTGATAAATTTCTGGAATCCTTGGCTTCAAATTTTTATAAATGCTTCAAGGTATATTTTTCAAATTCATTTTGTTCTACACTAATATTTTTATTCTTTCAATTTGTAGGTTGCAAGAAGAAATGGAAGGGCTCCATTAATGGATACATATCTTGGCACAAGACCGTTAAGGAGCATTGTTTTATTTATTAGAGATTTATTATAATAATACAAATATCTAGAAAATTAGTTTTAGGAGGGGTAATACATAAATGTATTTACTTTGTAGCATAAATGAATTTTAAAGAATTTTGTATATAACTATATAGAGTTATATATACATAGTAAGATTAATACAAATTACATATATTTAAAAGGATTGAACTCCTCAATTAAAAATATGTTTTTAACCAATTTTTAGATTTACCTTTCAAGATTACCACCATTTTTTTTAATTTCATTATTTTAATAATAAGGGTTGCATAATCCTTTTATACATAGTTCCTTAATTAGGTTAACTTTCAAATAGCTTAGGTAAACTAATCTATTAATTTCTTTAGTTTGATCTTTACACTAGATTTATATACTCTAGAATCAAATTTAAAGAAAGTAATTTATCAATGAATTTTAATCATATAGAAAATATAATTCCTCCTTAATTAATTACTAGAAATTTAATACATTTAAACAAAAGGGACTAATCCAAATATATTTTAGCATGACCTAATTAAGGTATTAATTTGATCAAGTTTTATAGCTTTACTATTTTATGAAAATTTATCTAATTAACTAGGAGAAAAATAACTATAAGGAATAACTTTGAAAGCATATTTGGGTCATAAACTTTTATACCATAATAATGAAATTTAAGGAACAAAACATTAATAACTTTGCAAATATGATTTCATACAAGTATATAGAAATTTTGAAAACTCTTCTTTTATATTCATATAAGGAAACAAATTTACATAACTTAAATTCTTGAAAACTAAGAAACATAATTCTTTTACATCCTTTTGAAAATTCACATTAGTCGTAAAGCTAGGGAATCCAACTACACAAAATAGGAAAAACTCTTATAAAGCATCCATGACTCCTTCAAAATCCAAGCTAAGTACCTACATAAGATCTTGTTTTAACCATGGAGGCTCACCTCCCAACCTAGACCATTACATGGTCACCCCCAAGCTAGGGGAACAAAGAGCAAAAAGGGATATTACAGACATACTCAAAACAACTTGTTAAAAGAAAGAACACTCAAAACTCCCAATCTCAAGGCAAGCACATAGGCCTTCAAAAGTCTATTAAAAAAGGGTTGAAAGTGGACCATACCCATTTGGAGAAACCAAGTAGATATGAAAGATACAAAGGTCACACATGGGCTCACTTCAAAATCCTTCCCAAATCCATCTTCACAACAAAACCATGGCTTCAAGCCAAGAACACTCCTTATATCCCCAAATTGCTCATAGGAAAAGCTTGGTATCATGGAGAACAGGGCATCCATGTTTATCCTTCTCACACATGGGGAGACTCTACACTAATAAGGATGACACTATTTCTTTCACCCTCCAAGGTTACTTTTCCCTCCCAAGGGTGAGTGTGCCTTGAAAAATCCCTTAAAATAACAAATAAAGCCAATTACTATAAGAAAAAACATATCAAAGAGTAATACAACACACAACAATACCATATAGCCTCCATGAGAGCATATCCAAGCTTTCCATACTTCAAAACATAAAGAAATTGAATTTGAGCACCAACCTATCTCCAAGCTTAAGGTTATGAAAATTTGAGAAAAGCTTTATCCTTTTATCCTTTTTGAAGTCCTTCCAAACTAGTAAGTCTCTAAGGGTACAGAGTGGGTGATCAACCTAGAAAGTCTCCTAAAGCTCCCTCTAATAGGCTTCCTAACTCCACTACTAACTACAACCATAAATGCAAAGGTACCTTCACCATAACTCCTTCAAATATCTTCATCCCCTCATAAATGAGGTTTGAAGACTAAATGGAGTTGAGAAGATGGTTGCCCAAATTCATCAAACTCCTAAACTCGGATCTTGACTTTGGGGGTACTTTAAGAGGTTCATTTATGAGTCTAGGGCCTTCTAATGGCCAAAATTTAATCCCTAACCCTAAGGATACCTAGTGGGGTAGTTAAATTTGACCCTAACTACCCTCTAGAAGCTTCCTAGACCCTTCAAAAACTCACTTGAAGTTAACCTGCAAGTTTACCCATCTTTGACCCATCTAGAAACTTCCTACACCCTGGGTAAGCATGGAGACTCTACAATTTGACCCTCTAGTTGGTGTCATACATATCCTAGTTAAAAATGGTTAGTCATGCCAACACCTCATACGCCCATGTGTCAAGTGACACAACATAAATTCCAACCCATTCACACATAGCATGACTAACATAAAATAATTAACTAAATTTAAATACAATATTTAACAAATACTTTTATGAATAAAAACAAGACAATGAGGTTCATGTCTCTTCACTAGACAGAACCTTGGCTTAAAATTTTTTAACATAATTTCACTCTTTGATCCCCGCATTTAAAACCATGGTCAATCTCCTACACACTCATTTCAAACATCAGTATGTCCAATAACATAACAAAGTAAATAACATTATCCACACATATCATCTAGCACTCACATTTACATATTCCTTACCACATAATTCACTATCTACGTTTGATCCCAATGTTCATAACATGTACCTTTTAAATTAATTTTGCATCATATATATCTAATGTATCCAATATATTGCATCATCAAATCAATAGCCTAACATAGGTGCATCAAGATCAACTATAAAGCATCAAATAAGTTTTCAAATCAGCATAATCCAAATGCAAGATATACATAACATAGGATTCATCAATCCTTAAAATAATAACATATGTCCAAGTATCTCTAAATCAAAATATTAACTGAAGAGTCTGACTAAAAACCAATGCTAAACTATGACGACCGAGGTAGACCTCATAATATCTATACTTAATGAAATAATTTAGTGAATACACAAAGACATTATAGGACCCATTCAAGTATAAATATTTATTGCATTTTGTGTTGGTGAGTGTGTGTAATTTATCTTAGTTCAATCTATATTTTATTGTATATATCCATTTGTTTATATCAAGTTAAGGATACATGTGCAAACCTGCTACTTTTGGACTGTGTTCAATGTTATCATTTGATTTCATTATTGTGATTTTAGTTATTGGTTTGTAAGGAAGGATTTGTAACAAGAAATAATTATGAGAAACTTGAATACACATGTAAAATATAGCAATGACAAATTTCCTAATTACAAACTCTAGGGTAGGCACCTAAATGGTGACTATGGTAGGGGAATATCATTAAGAGATGTGATTGATAGGTTAAACCAAGTATATATTTTGGGGACATATAAATAGACAATAGGGATGACTAAACTAAAATATAATGGCCAAGGGAGATTAAAATATTAGTTATAGAATTCATTGTTGAGATTAAGACATGATATGAGAGGATCAAAAAGATGAAACTTGATAAAAGAGAAAGAAAACAAAATCAAAATAGTGATAAGAATATAAGGAGAGTTGTCAATAAAGGACAAAGAATATATGAGAGACATTTGTGGAGAATTCCAAGAGGGCCACTATAGAATCCTCCAAGTATTAATCTAGAGAGATTTTAAAGCACCATGGTTCTCAAAAGTCTAGATGAACTAGAGTGGACAACAACCCTAGTTAAGATATCAAAGAATGCATGGTATAAATAGTTGTTGACATATTGTTTTTTTCCAGATGTTTTTTAAGTTTAGACTCTATAGCCCAAACTAAGACCAAATCAATCAAACAAAAGTTGGGTAAACTAATATGTACTTTCCCTCTGAATTTTGAAATAAAGGTGTGGCTCTCTCCTTAAGATAATTGTGTTGGCAAAATAGTCAGCGCTCCCCTCGTGACATGGCTTAACCACCTCCTGTGTCTTCTATAAGTCTAGTGGTTGTATTAGACATTAATAGGTCAATCTTTTGGTGCAACGGCAACCACTACTTGTAACAAGTGGTATCAAAGCTTGGTCACATGTTCGAATCCCCTCAGGTAACGCTGAGGGGGAGATTGTTGGAAAAATAGTCGGTGCTCCCTCGAGATTCGTGACATGGCTTAACCACCTCATGTGTCTTCTATAAGTCTAGTGGTTGTATCAAACATTAATAGTTCGATCTTAGGTCGATCTTTTGGTGCAATGGCAACCACTACTTATAACAAATTGTTTTTGGTCTTTCTAAAATAAACAAATGAAATTGGAGTGTACTTTTGACTCAAAAGTAATAAAGGAACAAATATTTTCTCATCACTATGAGACAAAAGCGAAAGAAAAGAACTGCTATAGCAAATTGACTCCTGAAATTTACTTCAATGAATGAGAATTATTTCTAAAAATATGTTTACTCAAAGATAAATGACCAATGTCTAATGATATTTATAACTTCACAAATAAATTAAATTTTTGAGAAATATGAAAATTTCCTCATAACACTATTGATACCACAAAGAGCATAATTTTCATAACATGAAATCACATTTCCATAACATATAAGAGCATTAAATCATGACACACAAAGATACCTAAGCTTCAAAATTTTATTTTCAAAACAATATTTAAATCAATCTCCAAACCATGATTAAGACTCTTTCATGTCTCAAAGGACAAGTAGGGACAAAAAAAATTTGATCCTTTCCAAAAATTTTGGGTGCATAACCATCCATTAGTTAAACAAAACTGATTCTTTTTAAAGAACCATCACTAAAACATAATAAAATAACAGATATAAGAATTTTTTTTTATGAAATTACAAGTTGAATCATATTAACTTAAATATCCAAATACATCCAATTAGAAATAAAATGGGTAGAAGAAGTGACTCCCTTCTAGTCATGTGGGCTAATCCCTAGAGTCATATGGACTAGGCCCAAAAATAGAAAGCAACTTAAAAATAGAATCACATGAGCCATGCCCAGAAGTAGAGAACAACATAAAAATGGGCCTAGCCTAGAAGAGAAACAACCTCAAGAATCCAAGATAGTAGTTGAATGCACCGAAGGGTCTAGTTCATCCTTCTTCCCCCATCCTGGCTCTTGTGTTGGTTCAGGGTCCAACATTGTTCAGCCATCTACATTTTTTTGTCTTCCTCCTTATCCTCATGTCGCGGAGAGGTCACCAATGCCAACCTATGGAAGCCTTTGGAAGAAGAAGACCAACCCAAGTCATCCACTTAAGATGGCAAACCAGTAGATGCTAGCGGATCCCAAGTAGGATTGATGGTGGGCACCCGACCTCAAGGGGAGCCTCAAAGGAAGGGTGGAACTGAAGAGCTACGTGGAAAGAAGTGGCATTGGGGAGAATGGAGATGAAGAGGTTGTGAGTCCATATTTGTTCACCTTATGGAGGAACTCTATTGAAGACGTCACCCACAAGAAGTGGAGCGACCACTGGAAATGGAAGCCTCATAAGGAACCCTAGCCACCGTGCAGGGAGCATTTCCCTAATGTTGTAATAATTCTAGCAGATAGGCCATCTTAAGGGTGACCTTATCAGTCTAGACCTGAATCTATAGCATGACATTATTGCATATACAAGATTTAGCAAATATGGAAACATTAGAATCAATTAGAGTGTGCCAAAAAACCAATGCATTTATGTCTTTCCAAATTGTAAATAAAATATCTATTCTGAAAGTGTGCCAAAGCTGTAGGAATGGAAAGCGAAGCAAGGGATTGTCTCCCATAAGAAGCATATATGATGAGAACATGGAGGGGAGAAACAAGGAAAATAAATCATGAATACAGACCCAATATTTAGGAGCTCTACGACAAAACCAAAAGAGATGGAGAAAGGACTCTCGCTAACCACAAAATGGACAACGAGTACATGGGACACCCAAATGATGAAGATGGTAACCCAAAGGTAAGCCTTGAAAAATAATACACCATGTAAAATGTGCAATTTTAGGTTCTGTTATACTAGACCAAATGGCAATGAAACATAACCTCCATGTAGGATGTGAAGAATGTAAATGCTAACATTGGTTCAAAACATCCACCATAGGCAAGTGGTGTGAAATCCATTAATAGCCTTGGTGAGGCTTATATCTCTGAAAAGAGATTTCTGGGTACCACCTCCAATTCTTCCACCAACGCATAAGACTTGTCATACCAATCTTATGCAGAATTTATCCCGATAAAAGAGAAACAAGGAGCTCAAAAGTGTCTCTATCCTAATGGGTCAAACAGAATTGAGCCCATGCATCCTCCCAACTATGGAGAGACATAGTATACCTACAAAAAAAGGTCCTTCGGCATTTGTATGCCATGCCTACGAAAGCACAAAGCATCAATACCTAGAATTTGAGCAAGTGGAAGATATTGCATTTGGATTAATGGATACCACTAGAGGTTGTACTGGTTGAAAGACAAGCCATCTCTGAAAAACCAAAACCATACCAACGGAACCATGGTTTTGATTCTTCCCAAGCATGCCAAATACTTCTGGCTATGAAGGAACCCTAGATTTGAATTGGTTCCCTCATGATTAGTAGAGTCTTAAAGTTAATATCTCTCAAGGTTGGGTGATGTAAAGGAAACCTAGAAGAGATGCAATGTCGAAGGATAATTTTCCATGCCTCATCTCCAAAGACACATCGAACCACCCATTTGACACAAAGAGCATGCCCTTGCCTATGTGTGGAAATAATGCTAAGACCACTAGATTTCCATGGAAGGCAACAATACTCCCAAGACACCTGATGAAAACCATGTCTCTAAGTATCAAAGGCCCATAGAAAATCTTGCAGCAACCTCTCAAGCTTACCATAATCTTCTTTGTATGGTGACCAACAAGATGAGTAATAAAATGTGTGGCTGCAAGAATCTTAGAATAGATTTGAAACTTGTCTGCCAAGGAAAGTGTCTTGGTCAACCAATGGGCCAACTTGGTCTCAATTTTAGAAAGGACCGCATTCCAAAGCTTTGTATTTGATCCATGAAAGGAAAAAGGTATTCCCAAAAGGCAGAAAACCTAGCCATGTTAGATCCATTTCCAATCATATTATAGAATAAATTGAGGAGCTAGTAGGAATGATTGTCGATAGTAGAGGGTTTTATTCCATTGTATGGTGGAACCAGAAGCCAAGTATAAAGAGTCTAGGTATTGAAGAGAATGTTGGAAATTTTTGTAAAATCCTCTATTAATGTGAGAAAAGAGTCATATACAAAATGGCCATTAACAAGATGGATGGAAAAATTGGGAAGAGAAATGCCACAAACCCATCCTACAAAAATAGAAGAATCAAACAAATAACCGAAACCTTCGACAACAAGAATATACAAAGTAGGATCCAAAAGGAAACCTTTCTGAATAGACCTATGCAAACCAAATAGGTAGACTAATGGCCATTAATTGTAAAACAAGCATTGCCATTTGAACATAAAGCATAAAAGGGGGGCCGAAGCCAAGGGCTTTTAACATGGCTAAAATGAAAGGCCACTCAGTACAGTCACAAGCCTTAGCAAAAGCTATTTTTAAAAAAATAGCATTCTGGCAAGATTGGTGCACCCATTCCATACCCTCCCAGACAACGATAATATTATCTAGGATGTATCTAGATTGGATGAAGCAATAGACAAGTAGCATTATAAAATTTGCAAACAAAGACAAAAGTGTCACGGTGCAACATTTGAGCTCCTCGATTTAGTGGCTTGTTGTTTCACATGATGATATTTGTAATTTTGTAGATCCTTGAGAACATTTGGGATGTCATCTTTATTAGGAATAATTTATTTTGATTTTGTAAGGCCTAGAAAGACTTTCCTTTTTTATTTCTCTAGCCTTAGTGATGAAAGTTTTGTGATGGATTATGCACTAAATTAGAGACATGTATATCCTTTATGATGGTTTACGCACCTTTAATTCATCATTTATGGAATCACTTGAATTATCTTTCCTCCTCACCTGACAACCAATATATTTGAATTCCTAGACTAATTGAATAATATTTTTTTAGCTTCCTTAAGCAACTTGTTTTGTTTTGGGATATTCTTTTGTAGGTATTCACATTTCTAATTTGAGCTATGAATCCACATGCCACATTGATTTTTATTTAAATGGATATACCTTTGGTTACTACCACATCGATATCCATGTCAAAGATTTCCTACAATAGCTTCATAATTTCCTTATGTATAGACTCCTCAAGTTTACAAACATTGATTTTGGAGGATACATTGTTCCAAGACAAAACCAACTCATTATATGATTAGCCCAAATTATCAATAAATTAAAAACCTATGAGTTTCATCTTCCTAATTCATTCTTGCATAACCCAACCGAAATGGCTATCAATTTACAATTTGTATAGAAGGAAAAGGGAAGAAATGCAAAAGATAGGTAAATCACGTCCCTTTTTAATGTATATATATTCAAAAGGAAGATGTCTCCAATAGGCTCAAGAGGAGACTGAAATGGTGAATGGGAACAATGGTCCTTTGCTAAATGATTTTATTGATGAAGTTGAAATGATGTATTAATGTGATTTAAGTGTTTAATTAGGAAGGATGAAAAAAAGTAAAAAATAATAGATAGAAATAGAATGATATTGAGCAAAAAAGTATAGATCTCAAAAGAAGAGCTCGGAACTGACCTATGTGTAAAATTTGAGCTAAAAGTGCCAAGGATAGGTCAAAACTCATCATGTACCCAAGGATAGATCACTAATGGTATTTTTTACCTAGCAATTTTGACTGAAACCTTCTAAGGACTTCTGATTGTACTTGATCTATCAGATCCTAATTTGGTGGCTCTATAACCTGTACCTACATATAGAAAAAAGGGGAAGAAGGTTGGATAAAGGGGTCTGCCACAGTAAAACCCCTATTTGGAAATTAACCTTGAAATAAAATCAAATAAAGGAAAGTGTGTTGTCCTGTAGGAATGGTTGCATCTAGAAAATGAAGTATATCATACCTTGATAATGAAAATGCTTCTTATAATGAGATCAATATGTTGATGTAATAGCTTTGACTAAACACTAAAACCCGAAAGGAAATCATGAAAGATAAAAACTTATGGAATAAATGTTTTAATTCACCATAATGTTTTATTGAGGAGAAGAGAGAGAAGACTTGAATGAAGACAAATGGATGTGGATCTCCTTCCTTGATAGAAAACTCCTTGGCTTGGCCTCAAATGGGGTAAATAAGCTCGATCTATGGAAGAAAAAACCTTGATTGCTTGAGAAGAATGAAGACTTGAACTTGATGGCTCTTGATTTTCTTATTTTGCTTCCTTGCACTTGATAACTTGTTGGACAATAATGGCTCCAATTTTATAAAATATTGATTGTGAATGTTCCAAAAAATGAAGGGATAGAGGGTTTATATACATATCACATCATTTTGGGGAGTTAGAATTAGGAAATCCAATCATGGGACTAGATTTACCCCCAAAACTCTGGCACAAACCCTCGGGCTAAATTTGGGCCAAAATCCTTGGGCATAGAGCTAGGAAAATGAGCCCAGATTTGAGCTCGGTGCTAGAGGAATAAGGTATGTGTAGGATTTCTAATTATGTAGCTCAATATGAGGTCAGGAAAGATCAGAAAGGCCATGAATAGGGCTATAGGGCCTAGATGGTGAAATGAATTATGGGATTGGATGAAAAATAGAGGAGCACACTTAGAAATAAGGGCTAGCCTCAATTTTAAGCAATATTGAAAGGAATGGAGGACCCACATTTGAATTTAGGTACCCATTTAGTGTCATATGAGATCCTACCATAGAAAATCACTAAAATGGGCACAAAATAATCCTTATTTTGTACACAACTTAGGTGCTTACAATGTAGGACTATACATTTATCCTCCACTTTAGTGGGAGTATGAAATAAACTCATGCTCGTGATAAAGGAAGAAAGAGAGAAAGAGAGATGATCATGGGTGAATTTTAAAGAGATAAACTAAATTTGAGGATGCAAGCCCCCAAACAAAGTATCTGAACTCAAACATCCATGCACACAGGCATGAAAACAAAACAAAAGGAAAGGAATGTAATATGTAAAATATGGATAGGGTCTAGAACAATGGGGATTTGCACATAAAAGAGATCCTAAATGAATATTTAACACATACATGAAATTCTAATGATATGGAAAGTAAATCTAGAAGACTAATATTGAAATGAAGAAATAAAAAGTACTTACCTCCGAAAAAGAATCTGCTAAAAAACCTGTCAAATAGTCTTAGAAACTGTTGATTTTTGAAATAGTGAACCGAAACTGTGAGATCTACAAAACCCAGAAATATTTTTCTTTTCTGAGAAAGGTAGACCTTTACCTAGGTAGAAAGGTCGACCTTGACCCCAAAATGTCAACCTTGACCTGCGCTGCTCCGACAGAAATTCTGTTCGTGGATCCCAAAAGTTTTTCGAAAAGGGTATCCAGATCTACATTGTAATTCATTGTTTTGCACCTATTCCTGCAAGAAAAATGGTTTTGTTTGTGGGGGGGGGAGGGGTTTACCTTGGCGAAACCCCAATTTAGGAATTAACCTTAAAATGAATTGAAATTGTAGTAATAAACAAAGTAAATGGAACAATTCACCTTGCATATGTTGAAACCCTTGTGGAGGATTCAAATCCTTGAATCCACAAGTATGGATGCTCCAAATGAATGTAGAATTGTAGGATGTCTCAAATCAATTATCTTTAGATCTTCAACACCAATCTTTAATGGATTTTGGAATAGGAAGAAGCCTGGATGGAAGAATCTTCAACAAGAGGGCTCCATAGAGCTTGAATCCTTCAATGGATACTAATGGATCTCCTTAATGAATTGGATCTTGAATGCTTGAATGCTTGCTTGCTCATGCATACTTGATTCTTGATTTGTGGTGGAGAAAATGAGAGGAGAAGGCTTCCTTTTATAGTGATCTAGGGCACAAACTTATAAAGAGGCCGACATAGGGGAAATAAATTCCCATTAAGCCTACACCCTTAGAAGTGGACCTAAATTAAATATAATTTAAGATTTTACCATTTCGAAGCCCAAAATAGTCGACCCAAAAGTGGGAAATAAATCTTTCCGAAAACCGATATCTAGAAACTTTGAGATTTTGAAATTTGAACCTTGGGTCAAGGTCAAGAATCTCATAATTTCAATTTAGGATGCCAAAATTATGCAGAAAAGAAGTGGAAAATGGGGCAGAACAGTGGAAAAAGCTAGATCTAAGTCAAAGACCCATTCAAGGCATTTGACATGACCCCAAACCACTTACTCGGAGGGCTAAACCAGTCCTAAATGGAAGTGCTTCCATTTTCTGACACTACAAGGAAAAACTGAGACAAAAGACACAAACACAAAATGAGGTTAGTATTAACACAAAACTCCAAATCAATTAGTATAAAAGACCATGATTTAAAATGTTTCATCCACTGATATAATGTTTGAAAAGCCATTTCAAGAACATAAGTCACCACATAGAAAGGGAAAAAGAATCACCAATGACAATACATTACTCCATTATCTAACCTACTAGCATAACTATAAGAGCATGGAGAGAGAGAGAGAGAGAGAGAGAGAGAGAGAGAGATAATCCATGAATCCAACATAATAGCAAGTTGTATTATGTTAGGTGATCCTTGGAAGGAGAAGAGGAGGAGAAGAGTAGAAAGACTAGTAATTTGTGTTATGCTAGTTCTACTCAACCCGAAGAGAGAGAAAGGAGAATTGATGATCTAGCAAGTTGCATCTTGAAAAATTTGTGCACGGGAGGGGCTTTGAAAAATTTTCCACATAGGGGCAGCTTAAAAAATGTTTGCACATAGGGGTAGCTTAGGGGACCAGTCTTATAGAAATCTATTTTTCCATGTGGATCCATAAAAATAATAAGGTTGAAGGAAAGCATTGTCTCCTTAGGGATCCAAAAACAAAAAACAATCAATCATAAGGAAACATTGTCTCCTTAGGGATTAAATAACAAAAACCTATATAATATATAAGGGAGGTTATATGTGCCCCCCTCCTTATGATGGAAATATAGGTGGCATCATACGGAAAATATTAAAAAGGATACCTACTTCCAACAACAATAAGATATCCTTAAAATAACCATATATTCCATATCCCTAGAAATGAGTGAAACCTATTGTTAGATAAAGAAATAGATAACTGTGAAAGGGTATTCTTCTTGTGGGAAGAGACCCTTGAAACAAAGAAATCTTGGTTTCAATACATCTACCTTCAAGAGGAGTTCTTGAAAAAAGACAACATCTTCCATACAAAGAGGGGGACAGAACAAGAATGCACCCATTTAGGCCCCTATTTCTAGGTGAAAAAGGGTTTCTTGATGAAATATGACATACTTCCCCAAATTAATGGATTTTGTTTAGGATGAACATATTTTTCAAATAAGAAAGAGAATATAATAAAGGATAAACACCTATTTATTAAGAGAGAACCCCAAATTAAACAAAATAATTCCTTATAAGAAAAGAATGCCACATGATAAACAAATGCCACTATACTAAGGAAAGTAGATCCTTAGAAAGAATAGGAAAGAGAACATGAAACCTTGATCCCCAAGTATGAAGGAAATATCAGATATAATACATTGTTTCCTCTTAGTGATGGTTTCCATATAATAAACATACACTTCAAAGAAAAAAATAAGTTGTAAACCAGGAAGTAAATATCCTAATGTAAAACAATTATATTTATGCAAGAAAGAACATCATATTATAAGAGACCCCCACCATAAAGAGAGAGAGAGAGAGAGAATTTTACAAAAGGGGCAATGATAAGCCCCAAAATGGAGGATTATTTTATAATAGACAAGCTCTCTCGAGGAATAAGCAAACATATAAGTATCTTGAATGAAATAAATAATCCCATACTAGAAAGGATTCACTGTCATTAAAAAAATACAAATCCATAAAGAGGCAAAGGAGAGAAAAGGAAATAATGTCTCATTATTCAAACTTAGTGGATAATTCAATTTTACAAGATATGCACTTCTGAGCAAGGGATAGATTGTAAAAATAGGATATCAATTCCCTTAGAGAGAAAGATCCTAAACAAACAAGTCTCATGTATGGGAGAACATCATAGCTTAAAAGATATAACTAAAAAATAGATAATGGATCCTTCGAAAAAGGATAATGAAAATGAGATAGGAAGACCTTGCCCCCCAAGTGAGGGAAAAAGGAAGAAGACATATTATGATGCTCATAGTGCACACTATGCAAACCAAAGATCCCCCAATGGTGAAAGATACTAAATTTATACAATGGAGAGAAACCTAATAAAATAAAAGAGATGCTAAGGTATGTTTTTGATATCAAGAAAAAGTAAAAGATCCATTCTTAAATACATAAGAGACCTATCAACCAAATATTGAACAAATTGTCTAAACTCAACACAATAATAAAGAAAGTATTTATTACTATAATGCAAAAGACATAAAAAATCACCATTAATAGGCTTTTGATTCTTTTAAAAATTCCTATAAGGGAATCAGATTCTAGAATCATATTTAATTCTCCAAAAGATTATCTTAGCTAAAGCCAAGAAGCCATCAAAAGAAAGTGTGAACAATGATGGTGTTGGTAAAAGAATGTCAATTGGAGGATTTGGTTGGGATGAAGAAGGCAAAGTATTATCTTGACGTATGAAACCTAGAGCACATTTAGTGCTTGTGTAGGAGGATTTATAGGAACCTTATTTATTAATACCTTGTTTATTAATGCCAAGTGCTAATCCATTGTAACCTTGTTGAGTAGTGATATCATATATTATGTTTTAATTAGCCTTTAGTGTAGAAGGTGAAGGAGATTAATCTTGAGATTTATGGATATTTTTTGTATAAGGAGGAATAGAAGGAGTAATATTCTCTTTAGGGAGATTCTTATCATTAGTCTTATCATCCTTAGGTGGTGATGAAGAAGAATGATTATCAAGATATTCTTGTCTACTCAATAGTCTTAGAGAAAAATATCAAGAAAGTGCCTAACCTTTGAGTTATGAATAATGTTTTGATAAAAGTTAAATTGTCTAAGATCATCCATTGAATTGCATAAACTATCTTCCTCAAGACTTATCCATTATAGTAGGTTGGGGAAAAGGATATCTAGCTCTCACTTCAATGGGATCAATGGGAACTAGATATCTTGTTAATATTATTTAGAACAACATAGGGGGGGTGAATCAATTGTTCTTAGGTCTAGATGTACCAATTGAACTTTTAAACACTCAACAATCTCAGATCTAATCACCAACACAAATTGGTCTCTAAAGTATATATATATACCAGAAATATATAACATGCAGTCCACTATCCAACAATAATTAACTTGTAGAATATAGAAACATTCACAAAAAACATTCACACAAGTATAACACCAAGATTTATAGTGGAAACCCAACTTGGGAAAAACCACTTTGTATTCACGTATTCCATTATCACTTCTTTATCTTGTACCAATTCCCTCAAGAAATGATACTTGATAGAAATATGTTTGTTCTTTGTGTGCATCACTAGATTCTTTGATATGTTGATAGCACTTGTGTTATCATAGAATATAACAACTGGATCAGTGATCTCCTCTTTCATACCTTTCAACAATTGCTCTGATACCAATTGTTGGAAATCTATTGGGAAAATGTGATACTGAGAGGGGGGTGAATCAGATATCACTAATTTATCCATTTTATCATAAATAAAAACTTGCATAGCATTAACATAAACTTCAATAGTATAACCGATCTAATAAGCTAAACATCACCCATAAACATAACCAGGGTTACATCTTGATTCTTGAAATGCTGAAATTTTGATAGCATAGATAGGAAGCAAAGTTCTCAATACTTTACTAATAACAGTCTCATCCTCAATGATTCCATTAGCTCCTATAATAGCATTCACTACCTCCTTAATTCTACCACAATACTAAGCAATATTCTCATGTTCTTTCATTTTCATCTCATCAAACTTACCTCTCAAGCTTTTAGCTTTTTCCCTTAGTACATTTACATCACCACCATAGATGGTTGCAAGAGTATCCCACATTTGCTTTGCAGTAGTGCAATCCTTGATATCTTCAAATTCAAGGTAGCTTAAGG